>JAHDVE020011983.1:0-192423 GCA_022606495.2 Halesus radiatus
TATGTTTTCTTTTCATAATACATAATATTATTCTCTGTATTCAGCATTCAACATCTAAGAAATCACCACTTTGAAATCATTTTGCTACGAGGCATATCCAGAGAGTAAGTGAACTGAATTTTTGTAGGTTACAATTTTTTTTATTGAAACAAAAAAATTACATGGTTACCGTAGTACATATGTAAGCTATTTTTCGACATAGTCGCTATTCCTCTCAATGCAGGTGGTGAAGCGGGGTATCAACTTTTTGATGCCTTCCTCGAAGTAGTTTCCCGCCAACCCCTTCGTCCACTTCTCCACCTCCTCCTTTACCTCCTCGTCGGTTGAAAACCTTTTTCCATCCATGTGCAGCTTCAGGGAGGTAAAGAGATAATAATCTGAAGGTGCTAGGTCAGGGGAATGCGCGGGGGTGGTTCAGGACACCCCATTTAAACTATGCCAGCAATTCCCTTGTGGCGTTGGCCGTGTGTGGTCTGGCATTGTCGTGCAGCAGGCTGACTCCCTTTGTCAGCATGCCTCTCTTGTTTTGAATCGCCTTCCGCAACTATTTTAGGGTCTCACAGTATCTTGCAGAGTTGATGGTCTCCCCTTGAGGCAGATATTCAATCAAAATTATGCCTTGACAGTCCCAAAACACGGATGCTATGATTTTCTTGGCTGAAATTGTGGTTTTGAACTTTTTGGCGGAGGGTGAAGATGTGTGACGCCACTGTTGTGACTGCCTTTTGGTTTCAGGCGTGTAGTGTGCAACCCGAGTTTCATCTCCAGTAACGATGGAGCGGAGAAATTCATCTCCATGGAGTTTGCAGCGCCTCAAAAACTCTTGTCCGGCTTCCACTCGATTTAACTTGTGTTGGTCTGTCAGCTGTTTTGGGACCCACCTCGCGGACAGTTTCCGATATCCGAGGGTTTCTGTGATGGTTTCGTGTAGTAGAGATCTGGAGATTTGCGGAAACATCGCAGAAAGTTCATCCACAGTCAATCTGCAATCGTCATGGAGCGTTTTTTCGATTTTTTCCACAATTTCGTCAGTCACAATTGAAGGTCTTCCGCTCCTCCGATCATCGTGCACTGACGTACGACCGTTTTTAAACTCGCGATACCACTTGTACACACTCGTACGATTCATAGCTTTATTACCATATGCAGCTTTAACCTCATTATAAACCTCAACCGGAAGTTTTCCCTTCCAAACGAGATAACGGATGACGCCACATATTTTGCACTTGGCGGGAGATTGGATTGACATTTTTCACGAAACGTGTTGTCGCGTCGACACTTCTCAACGTACTGACCTTGAACCGGTCTCGTTGCGGAGGGGAAGAGTCAGGCTACACGTAAGTGTAGACAACATGTCGAAAATAAAATTCATTCGGTCGTGAGAGCCTCAGTACACTTACTTTCTGGATACGCCTCGTACATTAAAAACTTTCTCTAGTACTTCTGGGCCTTCCACACGATACTGACTTAATATACTAACTAAAGCCGCCACGTCGAAAAGTCGATGGTTGAACCTTTCGATGCGGTGGCTTTAGTCAGTATATTAAGTCGGTATCGTATGGAAGGCCCATTCCCACTGCCAGTAACTTGGCTAACTTCATGCTATTTGCTATATCTCATTATACATGCAACGTTAAAGTACTTGCTGTCAAATAATTCTACTTAACCCCTTCTTTGGATATTCTTCCCTGCAGGTGCCATGTGCTAACTTCCTTGACTACAGTTTTGTGTGTGGATTAATGTTTTTTTTAAATTTAATAATTTCAGGCTGGTGTTTGAAAGGGCAGTTTCTCAAAAGTTGACAGTAAGAAAGATGAAGACTTTGTACAAGAAATGGGTGGAGATCGAAGAGAAGCTTGGTAACACCGAACAAGTGGACAGAATAAGACAAATGGCAATGGAATACATTAATAAAGTTAAATGTTAATTTTGTTACAATTAATGCCATGCATTTATTCTTGACAATCAATAAAAGTAATTATTATTATCAGAAGTCTCGTGTTGATTTGTTCCACAATTAATCTTTTTTGGTCTATTGTACTTCCCCATTTTATTATCAGATCTATTATATGAATGAAAATAAAGTTTCATTGCATGAAAATGTATAGAAATCACTTTATTCTGGGGGTGATACCTAAAGGTGGCGACTGACTTGAGCTTTAAATCAACAAGAAGCATTATATATAACTGCGATGATGAAAAAAGATTTATCAAATATTTAAGAATGGGTCATTGAGTTTGAATTTGTAACTAAAATAAAACTGGTGATAATTAAACAAAACACAAAATTTGAGGAGCCTATACCACCAAGAGACGTCTACAGACACGACAGCAGACAAAATATTCTAGCCGAGATTCGTGCCATGCATGGTGCAGGTAGATTTGAGTCGACCTATTTTTTTTTTTTTACCCCTTGGAGTGATTTTCATACAATAGAACCTATCTCCCATCTTTCTATGCTGTATGTAGTTTTTTTTTTTTAATTCTGTGGAACGTATCTCCGGTGTAAAAACAGAATTAGGTGTATTATTATAGGATGGGTTAGATTGGGACTACAAAGTAAAATTTAGAAGGTAATAAAAAACAAAAAAGTGATAATTTTTACATCAAATGTAATTATTGCAACATCACATACTCATTAGAGTAGTACATAATGGTAATTTTGAACTAAATATTTGTCTTACATTGACTGTAAAACACTACAAACATAATCCATTATTCATCAGTGTGCCTTGCCACAGCTGTAAAGCCATTTCTGTAAGGTTCATTAAACTTAACAATCAACATCACAACACTCGGACCTTGCAGCGGCCATGTATTTTTGGGCGGTGGTGTAAAAGAACTTGGCAACAAAGTCAATAGATTAGCCAGATTTAACGCCCTCTACAAAGCGATCTCTGTCTAAAAATAATCTCCCTAGGTCTCCTTTTCTGAATGCTTTTATCATAACACGCGCTGCTTCTAAAACATCGGGCATTAGTTTTTTTCCACCGTGAGGTTGCCTCAGATTCTTGTATTTGTCTAATTTCACAGCTCCAACGTTTAGAACTTCAGTTATGTCATCCGTTGGTTCATTTAAGCCCATTAGTTCAACATATTGGTATTTTTCGAATCTGTTTAGCCAGTAAAGGAGATAATCGGCTATGACGTCTTGTCCGACCAGGTGATCTGGTAGGCAGGAACAGAGAGCCAGCTTCAAGCCCATCTCCAAGTTCTCAACACTCGGAGTTAGAATTCCAGGAGTGTCTAACATGAACACTGGGGGCTTCTCCGATATTTTGATTCTGTGCAGTACACTTCTGGTGATTCCGGCTATACCTCCTACGGGAGACGCATTGCCCTTGCTCAGGTATCTATTTCGTAATGCATTGATCAGTGAAGACTTCCCCACATTGGGAACACCAATTATCATGACGACATGCTCATTAATGGCATCTCTGTTATAGCGGTCAGATTTTAAAATCAAATCTTCCATTAAGGGAAACAGTTTGGTTACCCCTTTACAAGATTGGTCTTTGCAATTAGTATAGATAACATGATCCACTTTTTGTTTTTTCAATTCAGCAATCACTTTTGGATTTTGACTGGGATCGGTCAAATCTTTTTTGTTTAAAACTAATATGTGGGGACGAATTGCGCAAATAGTCGACTGAAAATTGTGATTTCTTCCTGAAAACGGTATTCTAGAATCGTGAACTTCAATTATACAATCAACCATTTTTAATCTCTGCTGCATTTGCTTCATCCCCTTATCCATGTGTCCTGGAAACCATTGAAGGATATCTTTGTTAACTATTTTGAAACCATCACGTAATTTTAGCGCCTTCGCAAAATGATTTGACATCGCCATATTTCGATATTTGAAATAACAGAAACACGAATAAAGAAGATAAACTGCTTTTAATTTAACTATCCTTTAAGATCGTATATCAGTCGGCAAATGAGCATAAAATAAACAATTATTTGAGGTTCTAAAAAAGATTGACAGAAGTCAAACGCTGACCTAACCTCAAATAATAATACCATAGACAAAACAAATTCTCTACAGAATCGACCTGTCTATGGATATATGACTTCATAGTGATGGCGTAATCGAGTTATTCATATCGAATTACTCGTTCTTGAATCGAAACATTCCGGATTACACTCGATCATCTGATAAAAAAAAATCATTATAGGCACATCGATTCATAAAATAATCAACTGAAAATATGTGTTTAAATACGGTTGAGCAGTTAGCCTCCTTGGGTCTGGATCCAGAGGTCGAAGGTTCGAAACTCAGAGTTTGCAAACAAATTAAATTATATTAATGTTTTATTTCACATAGAATTCAAATAAAATAATACCTTTTATACATTTGTGGCGCAATACTGATTGATGGGTACTTTCACTATCGCCCTGGTGAAAGATTACTCACTATTCAGAAACGAAACGTTTCTTGAAATGGCATTAGCTGTTTTTAATAACCAGATGACCAGTGAATAGTTGGATACTTTCCTCATTCCCTTTCAGCCTCACATCATACTCCAAATTAGGAAAGCTATAGTCCCACTAACCCCGGGAAGTCGAAACTCTTGTGCTTAATAATAGCCAGACCTTTCCATAACCTTCTTTTACCAGAATGCATCCAAAATTTACAGATTAATTAGTGTAATTTCATAACTGGAATATTTAAAAAAAAACTTTTCATAACCGATTTTCAGCAAAAAAGTTTAACACAAGTGAAAAAGCACTTTGTATTATTTACTGAAAAGTACATATTTATCTCTAAATTCGAGGTTCAATCTCAATGAATGTATTTAAATTAAGAAAAAATAACTAAACTAATGAAGTAATAAAACAAAAGCTATAAAAAATATATCAAAAAATTTCGACATGTGGGTTAAATAATTTCTTTGAAATGGAAGAAGAAAATATTGAAAACAATGAAAATGGTGGTGGCGGAGAAAATGGCGATGAAAAATCTGTAAAATCCGTATCAAATCGGGCAGAGCCACCAGAAATAAACAAACGGTCTATATCAGCTAAATCAGAAGATGAAGGAGAATCTCAAGATTACATTTATAAGAAAAAGTCCCCAGCCGAAACCCCTCCATATATGTGCAAAACTCCATTCATGTTGGAGGCTGATGTGATTAAAGTAAATAAAAAAAGTTTGCCCAGTGTTGAGGAAGAAATCATTAAAGCCAAACAGTTTTTAAAAAGACAAGGCACATCAGGGGACAGTTTGTAAGTTTTGTATTTAGATTAAATAAATTATAACAATTTTCATTTTTTAAACTAAAAAAATAAAAACAAAATATTTTTCTTGTTATCGCCAGGTACGACCATCTTGCGGAAGTAATACAAAAAGTTTTACTCTACCAGCCTGAAAATGTTGTGGACTACATTGAGAATTTTTCCAGTGATGTGAAAGAAGATCGCTTTCAATCCAATTTTGATAGGTTGAGGAATGAATACATTTTGACAAAAAATATGGATGAGACAATGCAAATTTATAAATTGTACAAGGTTTGTTATAAAACAAATTTCACATAGTATTGTAAAGGAGTTTTAAATATAAATCGTTATTATATTTTGCTATTCTAAATTCTTATTCCTTCTGTAAGTAATAAAAGTTTCAAAATAAAAGCATCCATAACTATTCTATTGTAAATTTAGAGAATGCAAATAATATGAACACGCATTTGAATAAAAAAAAATGTGACTTAAAAATATCTAATGTCCTTACCATATTTATTAAAATAGGACTTGAAAACTAAGCGTGAAGATGAAATTAATGATGAAACTTTAAAAGTAGAAGTCAATGAACAACAAATAATTGAAGAAGACACTTTAAAAATACCAAACCTTATTGAATCCAACTTTTATTTTAAACAGGTCTGTTTAGATACGTTTAAAAGATATTAATTATACATTATTGACTTTAAAGAATCATTATTGATTAAATTTATTTCCGATGCAGGCTGGACTTGGATTACCAGATTGGGAAATATACAATCTGTCCATTTCATTAAACAGATTTGTAAGCACTAAGCCTGTTATTTTAACAAAAGTTAGGCAAGTTAATTATTTTTATTCACACATTTTCGGTAAATAATGAACTTGAGCGTTGCATCATTATTCATTTACCAAACTGAACATTGCAAAATCTCATAATATGTATATACTATACAAAAATATTTAACAACCAAAAAATTTAAACCAATTAGCATGTTTGTTGTAACAGGTTTTTTGGAAAAATATTTGGAACATTAAAGAATTACTATGTTTTGGAGACGGAATTAACTATGGAGGAAATTGAAAATCGCTTGAACCCGAAAGTATGATAATTTTACCTACACCTATCGTTGGTTCTTATGGTTACCATAATTTCAAAATTATTAATGCTGACTTAAAATAAACATACATAGATACCATCAGAGGTAGAATTGCCTCCTCCCGAAGAATCTAAACGAGAATCAGAAGTCAATGTTGAAAATCCCGAGCCAACGATAGAACCATCGATAAGGAGTGAAATGGATCAATCTGAAGGTAGGTACCATCCAGATGATATAAAATGGTTAATCAAGAATTATTTACAAATTTCACACAGTGAACTCTTACGTTATTATGGTTTATTGCTTTCACCAGAAGGAGAAGGAGAAGAAATGGATGAACCCGCGAGGGAACCATCACTAGCGCCCCTTCCAGAATTACCAGAGAATAAATGGCAGCCACCCAAAGACGTACCTGTGGAAAAATTAGGAGAAGGCCTCAACGTTAAAGTATTATTATTCCCAATGTAAGGTGTCGAATCTGCATTTTACGAGGTTTACAGGAGAGTGAAAACAAAGTGAAATTCTACTTTGTAAGCCGGATGCATCGTGCAGTATCGAACATTTTTATTCCAAAAAAGGAGAATTTAGAGAAAAATTAAACTTTTTTTGGCATCTTCTGTAAATGTATAATAAATGAGATACATAGTTTTGAGGCAATAAAACGAAAATCGAAATTTTACAGATTCGACACCTTACGTTGGGACTGCCGAAATATTATGTTTCACATATTTATATAAATAAGTTCCAATATTTAATAAAAGGGCATATTACAAGTGATGCTTTTCAATCAATAAATTCCCTTGGATTTTACAAAATCATACTTTAAATGTGTTTTTGATTTACAGGTTTATTGGGTTTGTAACAATCTTGGAGAAGACTGGGTGAGCCTTCCAGAAGTACAACCTAAATACATTGATATTGCAAGGAAGATATCACTCTGCATGACCGGGGATTTGGATAAACAAGTATGTAAATAGAATTTTGATTCACATAATATGTGATTTCATGAGCAATGATAGAAATATTAAATAACAGAGTCCCGGGTGACTCTAGGAAACGCTTTTGCTTCTGCCAGTATCCTGCTGTCTTCTTCCAGTTTAGTTAAGGTCTCCCAACAATTCTCCGTCCTACAGACTTATTATAATAATTATGATTTTGATTTAATATTTGACCAGTTGCATACTTATCCACCTTTTGGTGGTACGGAGAAGGATTATCTGCGGGCTCAGATTGCCAGGATAGCAGGAAGTACGATGGTTTCACCGGCAGAGTATTTTATTCCGGGTATTGAGGGAGAAGATGAAGAAGAAGAAGTTGATGCCGAAGATGACAGTATGTATAGATATTTTATATACATATTACATACCTTCTTTTTTAGATATTGTATAATGATTCTTAATCTTGTTTTGAACCATTAATTTCAGATGTCACCCAAATAAAGAAGAACACACATTATGAAGGACATCCACTGCATGATCTTGTGGATAAGTCAATGACGTTTTGGGTGCACAATAGTAAATTTGTCTTGAAGCAAGGAAGAGCAACATGGTGGAATCCAAATTCAAAAGAGATTGTAAGTGAATCTAGCAGTACTTACTGTTTTTCTAAAGATTATACTTACAGGTCATTATTTTACTGTTGGCGCGTCATCAATGTATTGCATGCTTTTCCTATAAACTACATTGTGTTCATTAGAGTTTCCTATGGCATATCTATAGATGGTGTTCGGAAACTCGTGGCAAAACTGGGAAACTACATCACATTTGTAGTCGATTTTGTGGTATAACTTTTTCATTTTCGAGTAAATCGAGTCCGAAGTTCGAATTTTTTTTAGGTCAAAAGTGATAATGGTCGTCTAGGGGTTGCTATCAGTTGTTTAATATCTTTTAAAGTGCGTCGCAGTCTACATCCAGCTAAAAATTACCAAAAAAAATTTCAATTATTAGTTGCCGAAAAATTATGTTTTTTTTTTGGGATCTCTGTGATGTAGATTCACCAGTTTCCCTATTTTACCACGAGTTTCCGGACACTGCATATAAACAATAGTTGTTCGCTTTGTGACTCGTAGAAAGTACACTAAGATCAAGATATTTTCTGTCATGCTAGACAATGAAAATTTTGTTCACATACATGAAAACTCGGTATCTAACAAAAAGTTGTTCAAAGAAGCGAAGCTAGCAGTCCACAATGGAGTGCTGATACCAACCCTGATGTATGATAGTGAGGCATGAAATTGGCAGAGGAAGGATGAAAATAAACTGAATACCGTAGAAATGAGATCTGAGACGAATGTATGGTAAAACCATGTATGATCGTGTGAAAAATATTGAAATTCGTAAAGAATGCAAGGCTGATGTAAGCGTAATGAGTAAGATTAAGAAAGGGACGCTTAGATGGTTTGGGCATGTGGAGCGAATGAACGAAGAAAGGAGTGTAAGAAGAATGTATGACGCGAATGTGAATGGAAGAAGAACCGGGGACGCCCGAGGAAGACATGGCACGATCAAGTGAATCAAATACTTGAGTCTGGCCATGTCAGAAGTCAGAATAATAGAAGAGAATGTTTGAGACGATGTATGAATGTGAATGAAGCAAGAAGTGTATGCCAAGATCGAGTTGTTTGGCGGTCCGTCCTCTCTGCCTACCCCTGCGGCGAAACGGCGTGATGGTTAGTTAGTTAGTTAGTTAGTTAGAGTATAAAATGTACTTTGCCAAATTATTGTGGTCATATTATATTATAATAATTACTTTATTATCAGCAGTTTACGTTAATTTTGCATTTAGGTTAATACGTTGAATCTTGATTCGATGATAATTAATTCAACGAGGAAACAAAAAAGTTACAATTCGTGAACTGAATTGTAATTAGGGGGGTCGAATAAAAAATTTGGGTGCAGTCAATAACTTGCGGCTTAGCCTATTGCCTGCATTAATAAATTCCAGGAGGGTGAGGGGG
The DNA here is from genome assembly GCA_022606495.2 of Halesus radiatus. Taxonomy (NCBI): domain Eukaryota; kingdom Metazoa; phylum Arthropoda; class Insecta; order Trichoptera; family Limnephilidae; genus Halesus; species Halesus radiatus. The sequence goes on from JAHDVE020011983.1 coordinate 9,277, forward strand.
AAGAAGAAGATGAAGAAGAGGGCGAGGGTGATGATGATGGAGGTGAGCTCCGCGAGGAGGGACTGCCCTTGCTAGTATCATTGGCGGAGGAGCAGCAGGCAGCGGAGGGGGCTGAAGGGGCGGAGGAGGCCCCCTGCTGGTGGAGGGTGCGTCCCGCTTCGCAGCTGCAGCCACCCTCAGGGCCCACATTGGCCACATTACGAAGTCTCCGTTGGCCTGGGGCTGTGGCATATGCTACCGTTGACGGGTAAGAACTAGTATTTTTTATGGACGCACCACATATGGAAGAGTGGTAGATACTCTCAGTCAATGATGTTAATAACAGCATGTCGAGACCGCTGACCATGCACCGGGCGTTTTTATATTTTCCGTTGAAACCAGTACATTATGTGGAAGCAGTGGCACACCCTGGCACCTACAAATTGATCAGGGGTGGTGTTACCAGAGTGTCTGGGGGGTATGAAATCCCCCCCCCCCCCAATAAAATAAGTGATCGGGAGATGAAAATTTGAAAAATCAATTTCAAACTGGTGGCTTTTTACCCTATCTGCAGACATCTGCAGACTAACGTTTCGGTTTCGTTACTAACCATGTTTCCTATTAACTTTGACTCCTCCCACCGCCCACCCCCCCTACAAATCACCACTCCCTCTACCCTCACCTAATTTCTGTACTTGTCTAATTTTAAGTTAGTTTTAAGAACGCTCGTCAATGGCACGGTTGTGTCGAAACCGGTAGCGAATTTATTAATCCAAAAATAGCAAAAGTACATGGTAAATTAAAACTTCCAAACAAAATGTCTAGAAATTGCTATATAGTGAATGCCGAAAAAATACAAGAAATATTTTTTTCTGGCTGAACAATATATTGACCTTTCAGATATAAAAAAAAAAAAAAAACACATTGAAAGGTCTGCACTCGATTTTGCAATATTGTTTAGTTTTGTGCTATGTCTGTGAGAATCAAAGAAAAGCAGGGTCTAAACAAATCATTAAGAATACATTTTTTCTTTTATATATCTAAACATACACTACTTTAAGATAATTTGAAAATGAACATTTGAGTGACATTGCAGAACACACACATTAGTTAGCCTCAAGAAAAAATGTAAATGTCAATATCCAGACACCATTCGTTAACATACGCTGTCTAGGTGGAGAAACAAGAGGGGGAGAGTTGTACAAAATCTGACGACGCGCAGGCAAAGTATGTTAAATAGCGTAAATAAGAAATTGCCGTACTCATCACAGTTTCAAGGTTTTTCACTGATCACAGATTTATTTCTTTAAAATGTTAACAAAATGTTACTTTATTGGCTAGGGAGGATGCTTCAGCACCCAAAGCACCCCCCCTTGGGTGCACTGTGTGGAATAGAACTGCAACCCACGCGGTTCTTCCCAGAAACGCAAATGTAGATAATTAGTTTTATTAAGGCCGAGAGGGACGTCGGAGAGTTATTATTTATTAATTCAAAGTAATGATAGTATTATTATGCCATACAATAAACATAATGTTTTTAAATAGAAAAATATTTATTAAATATTTTATAAATTTACATAGGCTTAGTATTTATCAAAATCTAATCAGAAATATTACTTTTTCTGACTGTCCCATTGTATGTTTTACACAATATATAAAATACGAATATGATTTTTACAGTGGAGAAAAGTATTTTTAATCCTTTATTTTACTGAAATTCCTTATTTCATAATCGTTCTACCATAATAAATTGTTTCTGCTTTGAAAACTTCTAATTTTATAGTTGCAATTTGCTATAAGCGTCTTATCCTTAATATATTATGGCATGATGAGTAATGATAATCAACACCTGAAAATCTACAGCCTACCCTTGGTCAAGGAGCAATACATGCCACCGACTGAGAGTATTTATCCAACTTGCGGAATTAATAATTAAATAATTTCAAAATCATTTTTTTAGGAAGTTTGATAATGTTTATATTGGTTGGGGATTAAAGTACTTGCCTGAGGGGTACTGCCCGCCACTTCTCCCGCCCGTATGCTCAGAATATCCCCTGGGCCCCGAGATAATGGAGATGTTGGACCCTACTATTGACGAAGAGGAGGTAAATTTTGATGCTTTAAATATATAGTTCACGAACTGAGCATTGCATACAAATTAACACAGATAAATTTCCAGTCAGCAGCGTTGCAACCATAGATGTAAGGGACACATGTGCAAAATAAAACCCTAGATGTATGCTTTTATACCTATGTGAAAATAATTATAAAAATTTTTTATGACAAAATAATCTGAAAACCCAAGGAGAAAAAAATCATGATTAAATTAAAAAATTAAACGTCGGTACATGGGTAATTATTTAGAGGAAAACTGGCAATACATACCCGTGGTGTTGGCGAACCGGGGAATTTAATTTTGATTATGTACAAAAGTGTGTATATACAACTAATTATTTCTATAAGAGTGCGGGGTTTTTCGTCACACCCATAGTAATAATCGCAATGACGAAATACGTCATCACGCCCATAGTGAACATCGCAGTGATGAAATATATCAGAATATTTCGTCATACCCCTGCTACAGTCGCTTTTTTGGAATGACGAAATATTTCGTCATACCCGGTTAACGGGTTAAGGGCTTTCTACTATGTATCAGTGTTTTTCTGTAGTTTTTAAAATGCTTTGTGCTTCTCTTTTTATCACTTTAATTCATTAAAACTAAAACAAAAACTTTGTGGCAACTCAAATGAAAATATTTTGACAGCCAAATAACAAATAACATGGTGTATTTATTTCCTCCTCTGGCCGCCTGCAAAGTTGTATACGTCAAGCTGTACTAAAATTGTATTTTTCTATGAATAAGCACTCCCCATAACTTTTCTATGTTTTGAAATATAACTATTTTGGTACCTAGATACTAAAATAAATAAAATTTTATGGAATATTAGATTTCTCTGGTCAATATATTTTAAATGAATAGACTTTATGTTTGTAAAATATGTTTAATTGTTGATAATTTTATTTCAGGAATTTCGTATTGCCCATCTACCCCCCATCCCCCCTCTGGAGATACCGGGAGAAGGGGAAGAAATGGAAGGGGAAGGGGGATAGTTTAATCATGATTATGAAAATAATTATTCAGTTCTGTAAAATTTCATACACATGTCATAATAAATTTATATTAGTTACATAGTATTTTATAATATTAAAGGCAGTCAATCTCTTGGACAAGAGAAGAATAATTATTACATATTAATTTTTTTGTGTAACATTCTTTTATCTGGCAATCCTGAGTTAGTTTGCTAATAAAATAACAATAACATAAATTGTAGGAGTTTAGTATTATAAAAATACTATACGATAATTATAAAATATTGCATGTGAACTTTTGGCTATCAGCAAAATATACAATTATTTGTACTCGCTGTAAAAGCACACCCATAATCAAAAGTATATATGTATAAGTCTGTAATGTACTTAACATTCAAACATTTATTAAATATGTAATACAAAAAAGGAACATGTTTTTGTGATCAAATTTATTGCGAAAATTATTTTATGATATCTTAAAATAGCGTAAAAACACAGGTGTCCAAAGTTATCACTGGGCATAAAAAAAATTGATTCCTTTCTATAAAGCAATGTGAGCTATTTTTGATAAGAGCGGCAAAGTAGGTGGGCCACACTACTCATCGAAATTTTCACAACAGAGTGAAACATAAGTACAAAATATATATGAGTAGACATACATTCTGGAATGAACGTAAGTTTATTTACCCGGCAAACTTAGAGTTTCGAGTTTAACCTTATCTACGTGGTTGTCGCATATGTGACCCATCAGTGGGTATCCCCGTATGCAGATGTCGCATAGTGATCCATGAAGTTTCATTAAAATATATACGTTGTGTCAAAACCTGCCACATGATGATATAGATTGTGTTGAAAAGGTCAGCGTTGTTAAGGTAAAAAAAAGTTATTTTTGTTTTTTCTTAGTCTTTTGCAACTGGGGGGCGGAGAGCTTCACTTTGCCGGGTAGATTTCTGGCCACGTTCTCGTCCTTGACCGCCTTGAGGAGGTCCTTCTCTCGGGCGGAGCACTGCTTATCCCTGAGGAACACTTGGACACCGGTTCTGGCCGCCTTGCCTCTCTTGCCGGTGCCAGGAGTCAGTTTTACTTTGTACCTGAAAATATGTTCGTTATTATTATCATGGGAGAACAAACATTGATATTAACACATTAGTTACGGCGATGTTTGTTAAAAAACTGTCACTTTCGGCGGGCGGTATTAAATCGTAGTCCTGCTACCGGATGTATGTCAGCAAACTTCAAACTGTGGAGCTTGTATCAATAAAACAAAAACTGTTATAAAATTATTTATAAAAAAATATTTATATTAAGTCCACAAATCACAATAGTAAAAAAATGTCAAATACACTTTATATAATATTATGTAATAACAATACACTTTAACAAGCACTGAAATCGCAACAGCTGCGAATAAAAAAATGATATTAGGGCTTCCCCACTTGAGTCTATTTATTGCATCATAAGTATCAACTAATGACTAAAGTAAAAGACAATGATCTTCGTATTTTATTTAATTTTTTGACAAAGAAAAAGAAACCATCTATCGTCTATGTTTAAAATTCACTTCCAATTCTTCCTTGAAAATAATGATGATTTTTAGCAATGTTTTGAACCAGTGAAGAGTCCATAATGATGCATGTATTATAGTGACACCTATCCACTACACCGCAAAGCCGAAATTATAAGTTTAAAATGTGTTTTGTTACGGAAGAAATTACAAGATTAAAATGTGTTTTTTGTATATGAAGTTGAAGGTCACGGAAATGCACAAAAATGTGCACCCCGCCGCAACGCAAGGTTTCTGAAACGCACAAATATGTGCACACCGTAACCAATGTGTTAACAACATTTTATTATCAAACCAAACATTTAAAATTATATATTTAAAAAGTCTGTCTTCCACTTGTTTCCAATTTTAATATTTTTGTGAAGTCTGAGATTTTTGTTGACTTGTAACAACATATATGTAGATACATAGAACATTCTTTCCATGGTGCATTCAAATGTCGACTTCAAACGAATTTCGTATCAAATAATCAGTGTAGAATTTTAATATCAGATCTTTAATATTTCAGTTTAAAATAATTGATGAAAGTGAGGAGTGGGTAAATCGATGGTCATTACTGACTGGACACAATACATAATGATGAGTAAGTGTGTACTAATAGTAAATTTTGGGTTAAAAGTGACCATTTAAGACAGGAGTTTGTTACTTACTTGTAATGATGCAGGGCAGAGTAGGGGGCCACAACGGGTACGGCAAACAGTAGCTCGTCTTCTGCCACTGGGATTCCGGTCAGCTGGCACAGCATGTCCGTGTCTGCAGCCGCTCCCGGAGCTTCAGTCTGTGGGTAGATAAATACCTTCAATACTTCAATGTTTATTTAAAAAAAATAATTGACTTCATTTTAAATTTGGCAGGTTCTACGAGATAAATTGATACTTGAAGATAAAAAAATCTTTTTGTGTCCACGTATAGCCTACCGCCCTAAAGTCCTGCTTCAACTGTCCGAGTCAGTGGGACTGCGACATCCCCAATTATGTTGTAAGGATGAAGGGAGGGGGGAAGGCAAGGATATGGGGAATAAGGTTGGGAAGAGTAGTTCTACATTTCAGGAAAAGCCTTAGAAAAACCTCATATTTGCTATAAAAGGTAAGACGACATTAACCTGTGGAACGCCAATGTGCTTTATGGAACAGCCGCAATATTCTGTTGAACGCCAACGTGCACAATGGAGCCAATTCGGAATGGTCATTTTCTCGAGGAATTTTGAGCATTAAATATGTTTGTACAATACAAATATTAATTTTATTTGATTGGCAAATGAATATTACTTGTTTTAAATATTCTCATTTGTCACACGGGCGTAATTAATGAAAAAAAAAATTATATCCTGTCACTTCGAAAAATATTTCCAGTTTTCAAAGTCATAATACTGTACTTATTTACAGAAAAACCTCGTATTATTTCATTTTTATTGTGAAGGGAACTGATTTATCTTTACAGAAAATATAGTAAAATTGAAAAATATTTTCATATTTCTTTTTTTTTTGTAACATTTCACTTTTTTTTTTTTAAATATATGAAGCTATTCTGGGGAAACTACTTGTATGATATATACATTATCTGGTAAGACGGTATCATTTACAAAAGCATCATTTTGCAAAAAAACAGGTTAGTAATTACGAAATTACACTTAGCCCGGCGCACGGTGTGTCAAACGCTCTGGTTTTTCATAATTTCTCAGCCGAAAATCCCGCCGAACTTCTGATAACGCGTTTTGGGAAAAGTAAGAAAAAAGATTGGAAAAAGTCTTGTATCAAAATTAATTTGGTTATTTCAGTTGATGCAATTATTGTGTTTACCTCAGGTTCTGCATCTTCTCCGTCAGAATCGTTCCCCTCCTTGACTGGAGGCTGCTGACCCTCAGATTCAGAATAATGCCGAGGTTCCACACGCTCCACGGGGACGTAGTGAGGTCCTTTCTTCTTAATTGGCACCAACCCTCCCCCCTTCTTCATCGCTCTCTTTGGCTCTTTTTTGGAGCCCGAAGACTGGAGTAAAAAAATCGTCAATTAAATTTACAATAAAAGTGCATTACGCAAGCATACAAAAGTAAAATTGGCGTATGTTTCATATCCAGTACAGAAAAATTACATACCTTCAAATAGTCCATCATGATAGCCTTGTCTTCATCGTCTTGATCTCCATACTTTTCCTTTATTTTCTTAAGTTTTGAACGCTGACCTCTTTTCAGTTCCTGCTTTCCATTGGCATTCTCCTTCTCTTCTTTGGGTGGCGGCTTACCTTGAGACTTCTTGTCATTTTGTTGACCTTTCTTTGCGCCCTGCTTCCTTTGTGGTATGGAGGGGAAAGAAATTGGTTTGTCGTCTCCGAGGAAAACAACATTGTCGTTCTCTTCATTATCGACTGTACTAGTGGATAATGTCCGAGAAGTACTGCGCATTATAATCTTTCCGGTGTCGTGCTCCACCTTGATATGGGTGTTGGGGTATTTAACATTTTTGTCTGAATCTTCATCGCTTGATGATTCATCGTCGTCTACTGCTTCATTTTTATTGAGTGAAAGATTGTTAGTTTCTTCCGAAATGGATTCTAGGTGATTTTTAGGTTGAGCATCTGTTTCGCCATCCTCATCTGAAAGAAAAGTGGAAATTAATGCCGACATGCATCAATATTCAGTATGAACTATAGATTAGGTATTACTTTGTCAATCAACTCACCATCTTCCCCTTCTGAAACTAAGATCTCCTCATCATCTTCTGCTTCGTTTTGTGCATTAGCACTATCCTCAATCAACTCTTCCTCGGGGCAAATAACTTTTCTTTCGTTCAAGTGCCTCTCAATGCTGCTGTCTTCGAGCTACCAACATAATAAAATGTTACCTTTTGTTATGTGTTGTAGAAATGCCTTTATTTATCAGTACATATGTACATCTATACCAAAAAATTAAATTTTGATTTTGGTCATAAATAGGTATAATGTTGCTATCTCACTTTTACACAAAGACTGTAGTAATGTAATTTTAAAAAGGTTTGCAACAACAATGCAACCCTCATAAAGTCGTGAACATCGAATATTTATTTATATGCAATAAAAAAGTGTTCGTAACGACAATCAATGAAGTCGTAAATTTTGAGAGGCCCATCTTGCATGTGTGAGACTCAAAATCATCAATAAGGATGAGAAGTACAATTAAACACTGCTCTACATTGTATTACTGTGAAACTCCTTACCCCTGTATACGCACAATCGCGAAACGGAGATCAGTTTCCCGCTTTCTAAGCATAAAATGCCAAGATTATAAACGCATACAAAGTATTAATGAATTGTATTGAGTGGCATATTTACCCTGAACATGAATGAGAAACCTAGAACGAGATAGGACGGAGGTAGGAAGTTCTTCTTTCCCCTGATCATGAAGGATCCGGTGGTCAGGTACTCTCCAGTTGGGGCCGACTTGGATACCTGCGAGGCATGCACCCACCAGGCCGAAGTCACCACTTTGGCTTCCCACGCGATGCTGCAATAAGTTTAAATGTCAACACGTAAGAAATAATAATGACCAGACACGGGATTATATGCATTAAAAAATTCAAAATATGCACAACACGGATGCATAAAACTAATATTGGGTGTTTCCATGAAAACAAATTCACCGGGATTACGTGTTTAGCTCATTTTTTAAAAGCTTTAATATGCTAGTAAACTGCTGGATCTTTGAAAGATTATGATTAACGCTTCCTTGCTGGTGCTGTCAACTGATTTGACATGTCTCTAATTATGTCAACATCTCTGTAAATATACTTAACACATAGTTCATAACTGTATTGCTGAGGAACACACCCCCCCTCCCGGTTTCTTATGCAATGAAATCTAATGTATATACACTGCGACTGAGCGATAATTACTCTCATTTCCGGGTCGACTCTATACCCCAGCACAGTCTTGTTCACCCCCTGTTCTCCTTTATGATAGTTTTCTGATCTTGATAAATGTTTATGTGCATATTTTATATATTATATTATGTAGTACATTATTGTTCACCACACAACAGGTCCCGAGAAACCTGACTAGGTGTTATAACACCGTAAAGAAACTGATAAAAAAACAATTAATTCTTCTATAAATCAATAGAATAATTGATCAGTTCATTTTGTTGCAAGATTCTTTCAACAATGTATCTACAACAAATTTGAAATCATAAGTAAAATTTATTAAAAATATTTTTGTTGCCCTCGTCCCCCATTTCAGCCCTTCACCGCCCCTCATTTGCCCTTGAGGCCACCACTGCCCCCTTGGATCTCCCGAACACCCCCTTGTGGGGCGGTACCCCCCCGTTGGAAACCTATGATCTAAATCTAAACAGACAAAATATCTGTGAAAAATCACTCCAGTTCAGTTCAAAAGAATCGACCCCGCTAATGAGTTTAATATCAGGCAACAAATTGATGATGATAAGTCTATTCTATTATGTTTTATCTTATTCCAGTAGTGACACAGAGCACTTCGGTTGATTTAATTTCCATCACGGAATTTGATAAGATAAGTACCGGCCTCTTAGTTTCGCAATAGTGCTATTTTATTATGAGTCTCGTAATAGTGCAATGTCACTGTGAATTTCATAACAGTCCAATGTTATTATGGGTTTTGTAATAGTGCTATTATGGGTTTTGTAATGGTGCTATGTTATTATAAGTTTCATAATGCATAGTGCTATGTTATTATGGGTTTTACGATTGTTCTATGCTATTATGAGTTTCATTGTCAAACTCTCACCGACGAACTGAACTTGTGACAGCACTTCATACCTGTAGGAGATAGCCATTTGGCCTGCTTCATTGAGGGTTTTTGGTGGTACGGGATTGCCCGTGGGGTTTTTAATGATGATGCTAGAGGCACCGGAAAGATCGGCATGGACATACACATCCGTAGCTCTCATATAGCGCTTTACCAGGAGCTCATTCTGCTGTTGGTCACGCCCTCCAATTACCTTTACAAAGAAAATAACGATAATATAAATATGAGTATTTTATAAACAAAAACAATAATGAAATTCAAAAATAATAAGAACATCCTAAGGTTAGATGTTCCAATATGATTAGATGCTCAGCTAGTAGTTTGGGTAACTTCCCAAAACCACAACGGGTATCGACTTACTCCCTTTGGGCACAAGTCAAGGACTAGGTAAATGCAAACATTAAAAACGTGTTGTGATGATGTAATCATTTGTAGCCATGGATTCAGAGTGACCGATTCCATAAAAACCTTCACACTGTTCGTTTTTCTACTGATGCAAACGGTTTTTATGTTTTCATGGCTACAAATCATAAAAACTGTCTGCACCAATACTTCTCATGTTTTAATTTATATTTGCTATCTCATAATGAACATCATAATTTAGTTGACTCTCCGAGGTGGCCGATAAATATAAAAAAAAATAAAATTTTTTTTAAAAAAAAGCGTATAAATCAATAGAAAAGTGTATTTCTGTAAGGGCAGCAGAACTGCATTTTTAATTTTTGCAATTTATAGCTTAGATCTTCAATTGAACCATAGATTTTTATCGGCATTCATCCATGGCTACACAGAATCCTCTTTGGAGGCGGCTCTTGCTTTGCATACGAATCAACTACCTCATTATCCAAAATGGCTTGGGGACCAGATAAGAACCACCTTAGTTTAAAAAGACACTTGCATCACTTATGATCTATGTATGGCTGGGCAATTATTTACATATTTCCTCCAATTTTTCTCTCCAAATTTTGGCAAACCGATACATACTTAGATTTGTAGAGTTGTCTGTCATCTTCGTCGTTAAAATCCAAAAAACTAATTTACTTACTGCTTACTGGTACGATCCCTATGTTATGTGATTTATTCACATGATAATAATTGGTATAACAAGTAGAATCTGTCAAGTGTAGGAATTTAATAAAATGGAACTAAAATGTTTCATTACAGTGCAGTACTGATTTTAGAACAAAATTAAGTACATTCAAATGTGAGGTTATCCTTGATTCCCGAATTTGACTGTATGACAATTACGGGAAAGGCACAACTCTTTTACGTGAACGATTTTAATAAATTTTTGTTGTTGTTAAAAGTGCACGTTTCTTCCATACATTTTTAAAATTATTTTGATTTAAAATCTAATAACTTATTTTAAATACATATTTCAAAAAAAAAAAAAACTATTCGAAGCAGTTACTCTTCAAAAATAATAACAAGTTTGAATATGATGTAGAATCATCTCCCTTCAGGGAGTACCACCAATTTCAAAATACCATTTGATGCTGATGTAAAAATATTCACTTAGACTATAAGCAGCATAGTGTTTTCTTAAAGTTACATTATTTTTCCTTTGAACCATTAGGTGTTGCCATTTAAAACCATTAAAACGATTGCAGGGCCCTCATTGTTTTTCTACACTTTTTCGATAGACCATACATATATAACAATATTATTTTAGGAGAAAAATCCATAAATAACAGGTGTAGAGGTCTTTAGATAAATATTCTAAAATTATGACATAATTGTGAATTATTCCTTTCCACCAAACCTTTAAAGGTGGCGACTGACTTTTGCATTCGCTCGTTGTGAATATATTTAACGCGAATGTTCGCCATGTCAATACATGGATGTCAGTTCTTTAATGAATCCCTTTGTAAATGTTCGCCACTCGGCACAACATGTCAGTCACTGCACACAAGCATCGTGGTAAGCGCATCTCGCCTGGGAGTGTTTTTATTGATGTAAACAAGTTTTGTTTTTGCATTTTTCACAAGTTTGTGACCCACACACGTTTTCTTTTTTAAATAGCTGTATCGGATTAAAAGGAACGCAGCACACACAGTCTCTCAGTCCGCCATTTCGACTTTGAGGGTGGAGCACAGTCGAGCCGAATCTTCGGGGACCGTGAACATTGCTCGAAAAGAGAATATTCACAATGAGCGAATGTTCAAGTCATTCTCTACCTTAAGAAATTATTCTTACCAAATAATTTTCGGAAGAAATAAACCAGTAGAACTTTTCAAACCAGTACATTTTCCTGGCTTTGTTAATGTTAGTGATTGTTTGAACTTCTTTCAAAGTCTGCATTGTTTTCTTTTCTGCACTCTTCAGGGCCTTAGTTTGGGATTCTATGGTTTTCTGCTGCTTTTTGGCCGCCGAACGCTTTTGGTCAAAATACCTAAAAATGACAAAGCCATAAAATATAATCATACTTCTTTAGAAGTTTAACTATTTCAATAGGGCCAGAAATACACAACTTAAATAATATATTAACAAAATCAATAGCCCAGGAAATTGTATAATATAATTATACAACATAATTTAGAGTGGGTCTGTGGAAGTGGAACTTTTCAAAATTGGAATTAAATCAGTTTCATCACACATCCCTGCCCTGATGTGTGCGAAAAATCCATTCAAATCCAGACAAGTGATAAAATATATATATATAATATACCTATAATATTTTTAGTTCTATGTGTATTTTAAATGTGTCAACATAAATATTGCTTACTTTTGCAGATCCCTTTTAAAGAAACTATGCAAGTTACATTTTGTAATTTTCCAGAGTACGTATAACTAATTATTACATTCACAATAGGCTTGTTGGTATAAGAAAAACATTACAGCAGTACTGAAGGTTGAAAATCAATAGGGCTGTATAGTTAAGTACCTTTTGCCTCACCACTAGCGACCCCGCCCATGGGAGGTTACATTGACTGTAAATAGACACATTCCTTTGATGTCCAGACAGGGGTCAAATAGATCAATGTGGTTTTGGTTAAATTTTATTTTTTTATGAATGTGTTAAAAAACATATATTAGTTAATTTGTAACATTGCCCAAAAACCTTTTTTGATTAATAAATATTACAATAATAATGTATAACTATGACATTTATTTGCACGAAATTTTCCATACTTTTTTCCAAAGAACCAACCTAACCTTCTCCCAACCACCTGTGCGAATGTGTCGACTATACGACATCCACAGCAGTGGCAGAATTCCGGACATATTTGGTGATAGCCCCCATAACTTTACAAAATTTCTCGAATAACATATTTTAACTTAAAACATTATTTTCTCTTGTTACTTTTTGGTGTTCGTAAGTGCAAATTATATATTTTTTACATGTTGTACACGATTATTGGGCGATTGGTATTTATTATTTTATTTTTACTTAAACCTGTCTGTTGTGTACATTATAAATAAAATAAAAATTATTTTGTCCATATTAAGTAAAAAAATATATTCTTTAGCAAATCAATAAAAATAATTTTAGCGTTATATGAGGTGACATTTATTATATAACGACGCTATGACAGATAATAAATAAAGTGTTAAATGCAATGATTAAATTCATTAAAAAAATTAAGTTTTACAAGAGATTTGATAAAGGAATAAAGATATTTATTTATTATTCTAAATAAATTTTCTGCAATATTATCGTTGTTCCAGTTGCCAATTTTCCATTGTATTTTTTCAAACATTTAATCTGTTTCTTGATATACAATAATGATTGAAATGTGTAGATGAATCTTTGCAAAAAGCGATGATGTTGTTTATTCTTCATGTTAAAAATCTGGAACCAGGATTCACGAAGACGAGATTATTTTGTCGAAACCATTCGAAAGACTGAGAATTTTAAATACATCTCTAGTCCTAAGAATGGCCCCAACAAAAAAACGAAGGCAGCTAGCCAGCCGAGGCTCATCCACCTTAAACAGAAGAAAACACAGAGCGCAACAGATAGATGTTAGTATTACAAGTCAAGTCAACTAACCTTCTGGCGTTCGAGTAAGCACTCATGGATAGATCGATGTCAACAACTGTAGGCTTTAGTCCCTGAGGTTTTACTTTCATCTTTCCTGTTTCTTCATCTTCAGAATCCGAAGACAGATAAGGATCTTTCAACATAAGAGATATAAAGTTAGACTCCAGTTTCAGCTGTTTGATACTCAAAGCGACGGGGTCTTTGTTAACTTGCGCCGCTTTTATCAAGGTGTTAATTTCTGTCCATGAAACCTGGCAATAAATACATGGTTAAATAATTACATAAAGATGGGAAGATACTTTGTATTTCTTCGACTAGGTCATTTATTACCTGGGTAGCAATGGCCGCTTGAACTGCGAGAATAGCTCTATCCACCAACGATTGATTTCTAGTAATCAATTCAGCTTTATCTCTGTCATTAGTTTGAACTTTGGACAACTCTGTCAATCTTTTGTCATGATCTTTTCTAACATTTTGCAGTTTTTTCATTGCCTCTCGTTCTATTTGCACAGCCTAATTAGTGAAATAAATAAAATTATCAGATGCAATTTATTATTTAAATAACGGAACATCAAAATAAGGACGGAGATATTTTTTTACCTTGATGTCGATCTTTTGTCCTTCGAGTGTTGAAAAGAATTCATCGACAGATTGATCGAAAGTATCAAAAGCCAAGTAAGGGAGGGCCTCATGTTGGGCATATAGGAAAGGATGAAATTCTTGATTAGTTAAAAGAAAGTTTTCTTTCTCAGGATTCTCTTTGGTTCTAGGCCTGTCTTCTTTCTTCTGGATTATGTAACCCTAGTAAAATAAATAAATTCAAATGAAACAGTTGAAACACTTTTGAATCGTGAGGGGCGTTGTAAAGGTGGATACAATCAATACCTTTGATATATTTGTTGATGCCTTTGTCATCATCTCTTCAGCTAAAGTTAGGGCGTGAACCAATGACGGCATGTCTCTAGTAATGTAAAAACCCTTGGCATTAACATCTTCAATTGGCCGGAGAGTGCCTGCCAAGCCCACCTTTGATAATACATGATCAATGACTGCAGGGCCATATTCTGAAAAAAAAAAAAAAAATTCCAAAAATCCTAAAAATATTATTGATCCAAAATATTATATTCATTAATTTGTGAGAATTGATCTAACCAACATGAGGATTTAATATTTTTTTAAGGTTCTCTCCAGGTTTGGCAGAATTTATTAATTCACGTAACCTGTCTTCAGAAAGGGGATCTGGGCGTTCTTTTGCCCTGTCCAATGGGTACTTCTCCTTGACTGCAAATCTGAAAAACATTTCAATAGAACATCAAAAGGCTCATAAAAACGAACAATGGATTCTGTCATCATATTTCTCATAACGATTTTCTCACCTGACTGTCTCTCCTTCAGTATGTGGCCTAAGAACATTCAAAATCAACCAATTGTAGTCAGTTAGAATAATGTTTCCTCTATCATAAAGTTCTAAGATAATGTGATATGCTGCCTCTCCTGTTCCAAATTGAAAATCAACTATTCGATCGAAACCGAGTTGAGTCAGTTTTTCAAGGCGTTTATTTTTCAAGTGTTTTCGCATCTGTAATAATTGAGAAAAAATTAAAGAACTGCACGCATAAGAATAAATCGTTAATAATCTTATCGCAAGTCACGGTTAAGTACAACACAATTATTACCTTCATACTGAAACCCGAAGGAGCATTGTTCTTCGGCCATTCGAATGCTGTCGTGTGAAATCGATTTCCTGATTCTAAAAGGAGTATACATTTTTCTTCCGTTCTTTGTAATCGTATAAGATACGTTTTATTATCGATGTCATAAACTTGATTTACTCGCATCCCCACATATCTGAAATTACATCACATTTTTACTATCAACGACAATCGACGTGGGACAATCGATTTGCGCATTAACTTTGGGCGGATGTTCCTTACAAAATTTGCACAATGAAATCGAGGGACATTTCAAACTACTAAATTTGATTAATACATGATATGACTTACTTCTGTAATTCCGTAACACTGCATATTATATCGTAGGTGTTGAATCTGTTTTTCATTTTAACGTTTTTCTAAATTTAACACAACGTATTGAGGAAAACGGCTCTAGCTCTGAATTGCGACCTGTGACGTGACATGGAAAAAAGGTGGATCCATAGAGAAACTTTGTAAGAAATAGAGCACGAAAGAGGTGGTGATATTACCGTCTCGGTTACTTTGCCACGGCGACTTATGACCATAGTTTTGATAAGTTCCTTTTGAAATCAGATCGCAATAATAAAGTAAAATATATATTTTTATTTTTTTTATTTGGGAAAACATACAGTTATAATACAGTATAAATTCTTACAGATTAAGTTGTTACTTTCTTAGATTAACCAGTAAAGTTTCCGTTATATATAGGAGTAGATATAAAAAAAATTAGAAAATTTGTAAATGTTAAAATAAAAAAATACGAAATTTTGGAAGTGAAATTGTAAATAAAAAGAAATGATCCAGTTTCTTAACTAACTAACTAACCATCACGGCGTTTCTCCGCAGGGGTAGGCAGAGAAGACGGTCTCATACATTCTCTTCTGTTATTCCGACTTCTGACATGGCCCGACTCAAGTATTTGATTAACTTGATCGTGCCACGTCTTCCTTGGACGTCCCCGGCTTCTTCTTCCATTCACATTCGCGTCATATATTCTCCTTACACTCCTTTCTTCATTCATTTGCTCTACAAGCCCAAACCATCTAGGCGTCCCTTTCTTAATCTTGCTCACTACGCTTACATCAGCCTTGTATTCTTTACGAATTTCAACATTTTTCACATGATCATACATGGTTTTACCACACATTCGTCTCAGAGATCTCATTTCTACAGCATTCAGTCTACTTTCATCCTTCCTCTGCCAGTTCCATGCTTCACTGCCATACATCAGAGCTGGTATCAGCACTCCATTGTGGACTGCTAGCTTCGCTTCTTTGGACAACTTTTTATTTGCGCCAACCGCGTTCAATCCTCCGTTAATGGAGTTTCCTGCATTCACCCTTCTTTCAATATCCCTATCAGTCTTTCCATCTCTCGCAAACATACTTCCCAAATACACAAACTCATCGACCTGCTCCAAGTATTCATCATTCACAACTATATTGCACACTGTTTTCGTACTCTCTCTTTCAAACACCATGACTTTAGACTTTTTTACATTCATCATTAGCTCATTCTTCATACATACTTCGATCATCCTATATACGAGGGACTGTAGATCTTCCATACTGTTAGCAATCAGCACTGCATCATCAGCATACAACAGGCAACATACTTGCAGACTACTCATTTTTGCGCCCAAGCCCACCTCTTTCAATTCTTGCATACAATTATCCATGTATAGATTGAATAACCACGGTGGCATTACGCAGCCTTGCTTAACACCTTTTGTGATGTCAAACCACCCCGTAAAATCACCGTTTGTCCTAACACATGCAACGTTTCCCTCGTACAGAGATGCGATTGTCTGTATAAGATTTGTATTCACTCGGGGTGGTTTGACATCACATACTTGGACAACACCTTCCATAACTTTTTTCTGTCACCTCGGTTGTATGCTTTTTGTAGATCTACAAAAGCACAGACAAGTTTTTGGTTTTTTGCCAGAAACTTCTCTGTGAGCATACGTAACGAGAAAATCTGATCCATGCACCCCCTTCCACTCATAAATGCACCTTGCACATCCCATATTTTATCCTTTGTTTTCATTTGTACCCTTTCAATCAATATCCTACCATACAGCTTTCCAACTGAACTTAGCAGGCTAATAGCCCTGTGATTTCCACATTCCATGCGTTACCCATTACCTCTGTATAGAGGCACGATCACAGCCCTTCTCCAATCTAATGCGGTGTAACCCTCCTCTAAACACTGGTTAAAAAGTGTGCATAACCATGTGAGAATTATACGGCTATCTCCTTTAAAGTATTCAGCAGCAATATTATCGAAACCAACAGCCTTACCATTCTTCATACATTTAATTGATCTTTTAATTTCATCCATGATGATTTTGGGAACATTCACCCTATCGTCATTCATAACTGACTCGCAACTAGAATCACTATCACTCAGGTTGCTTTCGAAGACCTCTTCAAAGTATTTCATTCATCTCTCTTTTATATCTTTCTCATTCGTCAGCATTTTTCCATCTTTCGATTTTATCACTTTCACACATCCGCTTTCTGCACCATTCCGGGACCTTTTGACCTCCTTTCAAAACAGTTTAATGTTTTCTTGGAAGTGGTTTGTCATTTTGATCCCCTCTTCCTCTTCCAGGCGTTTCTTTCGTTCTTTCACTCCAGTACGTACTCTTTTCTTGCATTCCTTATAAACTTCTTTCGCTCTATCCATCTTTTCGCTAGAAGTACTGCCAGTCGCTATCAGACATAACCACGCTTTCTTCTTCTCTGAGACCAGTGCTTTAATCTCATCATCCCACCATGCATCACCTTTCTTCCTACCTTGCGTACTTATCCCACATACCTCTCTAGCAGATTCACAACGGCTCACTTTTATGTGATCCCATGTTTCGTCTATGCTTAGACCGTCCATCTCCTTATTATTCAATCTCATCGCTACACAATTTTCATACTTACTTCTTACATTATCGTTTTGCAGTTTTTCTATTCTGACTCTAGTTGCAGTCGACACCATTTTCACTTTAGAGCGCCAGCCGCGGAAGAGATTTACTATCGACACAACCAGAAAATGGTCGGTTTCTACCTCAGCCCCTCTGAAAACTCTTGTGTCTGCGGTGACGACTCTCAACCTAGAGTCAATTACCACAAAATTGATCATTGACCTTTCATTCCCCTTTCCCATGTATATTGGTGGATACCTTTATGATTGAAGAAGGTATTCGATACAAAAAGGTTTCACTCTAAACATACTTCAAGCATTCTGTTACCATTATCATTCATTCTTTTATCCCCAAATATACCTAAGGTTGACTCAAACCCATCCCGTCTAACTCCTACCCGCCCATTTAAATCCCCTGCCATTATAATCCTTTCATATATATTTTTTAATCTCATCACATCGCTCACACCACTCCAAAAATCATCTTTCACTTCATCTTTCACTTCATTTTTCAATCCGCTGATTTTCTTGTTTTTTCTGGGGTCCCCCAAGGGTCAATCCTAGGGCCTCTTCTCTTCTCTATTTTCATTAATGACATTGCAAAAGTCATCCGTTTTTCTCGCTTTCTCCTTTTCGCTGACGATCTCAAATTATTTCTACTAATTAGAAATATTTTAGATTGCCTACATCTTCAAGCTGACATTGATAACATCTCTGAATGGAGCCTACGAAATCAGCTTTATTTCAATATCTCAAAATGCGTAGTCCTGTCTTTCACCAGAGCATTTAGTCTCACCTACCACAGATATACTATGCTCAGTCATAATCTCAAACGTGTTTCTACTATAAAGGATCTTGGAATCGTGTATGAAAGTAAACTTACGTTTCGTGTTCATATCGAAGGGGTATGTCAATCTGCATTAAAAATGTTAGGATTTGTCATTCGGACCGTGAGGGTTTTTCGGGATACTCGTACTCTTAGAATATTATACTTCTCTTTAGTCCGTAGTAGGCTGAAGAGTGGGTCGGCTATTTGGAATCCTCACGAGACGGGGTGCTCCCTCATGTTAGAGAGGGTTCAGAAAAAGTTTTTGAGATTTCTTTACATGAGGGAGTACGGACTCTATCCGTGGCTTTATCCAACTAACTTTCTTCTGGGCATGCTTGGTTTTCACTCCCTGCAGCTCAGAAGAGAGGGGTATGCCGCTACCCACTTTTTTAGACTATTGCGAGGCTCCATAGAGAATTCAGCTATTTTGGAACGCATAAGTCTTTATGTTCCTGATGACTATCTAAGACAGCGTCGTCATAGATTATTCTATCTTCCTACCTATAGAACCAACCTGCCAATGGTTCTCCCGGTGGGGAGGAGTATATTGCTCCTGAACAAAATCTCACAGGATATCGACATATTTTGCGTCAGTGAGGAAAGATTCAAAAGGGAAATTCTATTGATTCTTGAAAGAATGAATCTCTTCTCATTGACGCGATCTTCACCACTGCCTGAATTTATTTAAATATCTCTGAATTTATTTATTTTTTTATTTTTAGTATATTTCTTCATTGTTTTACATATATTAAATAAGTACCTGTAATTTCTCTTACGTATTAAATATAACATGTTTGTAATTGTATTAGAAATTAAATAAAAACATTATTATTATTATTATTATTATCGCTTTCAGAGGTGACAGGAGCATAGCATATAACTAAAAACAGTCTTGTCAACCCGATTTTGAATCGGCTCCACATTATTCTCGAACTTACACATCCATACTGCAACATACATTCTACCATTCTAGGAGACAATAACGCTGCAATATCTTGACACGCCCTCTCCGTATCTGGTCTCCCAGACCAGATTACGAGCGTATCACTATGTTGCATCGTACTGCTTCCCTTTCTCATACTCTCTTTTATACCGAGTACATCCAAACTTTTCCTTACCATCGTATCACATAATTCAATAATCTTTCTTTCCATCCCTCCTCTGATATTCCACGTGCCAATTCGACATTGTTCACGTTCCTTCCTCCTCTTCGCCCTACCGAAGGGTTGGCGGCATGATGGATAGCGAGCCTCATCGACACCTGTGTCGGCCATTCCCTTCCACGGACTACTTAACTACCCATAACATATCATAACTAAACTTAACTTAATATAGCGTAATATAAACTAGTTTATCTAACTTGTAACTTACCATAATATAATATAATATTGCTTATATCTTAACATAACGTAATATAGCTTATAACTTAACGTAACATAATATGGCATGGTATAACATACCTTATTTAAAAAAAAAAATTTTTCGAAGAAGAATTCTTCTTCTAGAAGGTTTTCACTTTGTGATGTCATTATGTATTTTAATTAAAACAAAATAATTTTGTATACATCACTTTATTAATATACAATATTACTACATGTTTCGTGAGCGATGCTCACATCTTCAGGTATCAATGTATATATATTGATATACATTGATACCTGAAGATGTGAGTATCGCTCACGAAATATGTAGTAATATTGTATATTAATAAAGTGATGTATACAAAGTTATTTTGTTTTAATTAAAATACCTTATTTAACTTATAACTTAAATAGCACGTCATATCATATCATAACTTAACTTATCTACCTTAAAATATCATACCTTAACATACATCTCATAACTTATCTACCATAATATATCCTATCATAAAACACACATAAACCTACCTATGTACATAAATACTTAACTAGTGCTAAAACATAACAAAAATAAGAAAAACTATAATATTAAACTTAATTCTAAGGCATAAACTGTCCAAGATGAAAGTCTAACTAAAACTTTTACTTATCACTGTTCCTTATCACATCTCACTAATCATTGTTATGGGTAAGACAGTTTCTTAGAAACACTAAATAACATAAATTAAAAATAAGTACATAGATAACGTAAAATTCAATGACTAAATAAATAAAAATAAAAATTTTAATCTAACAATGAGTTACAGTAAAATAAAATTTCATCAAAAAACTCCATGGAAAGGTATTGAGACCAGAAAGATGATATATAAAAACAATAAACGATTCAATACAATAATAATTTAATTGAAATAGGCCAGGATTAGGTAAAGAAAAAAATACGAATATATTTTTTTATATAAATATTCCTTATTTAAGCGGGAATATATAATTCTAAGCAACCGTTTCCCAAGCAATCGACTCAAAAGTTTGTGTTTTTTGTAAGTGGAAAACAATTTTTTGTAACCCAGGACAAAATATCGACATATTTATAATTAATGTGACATCGGTATTTCAACCTAGTTCTACAAATTACCTATTGATTCAAGAGCTAAAACTGAAATCAAGGAACTGGTTCCTAGTTGGGTATTTATGTTAATGGACCTTGTTATCGATATGAATATCTTAATTTACCACCCAATAAGAATGTTTTTCTGATTTGCCATTTAACGGTGCTGTGAAAGTTCTTTTAGGAATAGGTTACAACCCCAATTTTTTTTTACCATAAATTAAAGAAAAAAATTACAAACTGGAATATTCAAACGATTTTTTTTTACGATAGGAATAGTCCTTCAACAACGTTTTGAATATTCACATTTCAAATTACGCCCAAAACGCCTTCTTTCGTGCGGTTTTGACTTGTGACGTCACTGCGCATATCTTGACAGCTGTCTTCAGTCAGTCTTCAGTTGATCGTTTGTTTTTAGAAGAAAATGTCCGTAAATACCGTGTATAAATACTGTATAGTACCAAAGTGTACAAATACAACATCTTTGACACCAAACAAACTATTTATAAATGTCCCAAATGATGTTATTATGCGTAAAAAGTGGTGTCACGCGATGAAAAGGTGCATTAAAAAAAATGGTGTACTTTCTGCTAAATCTCATCATTCTTGCTGTGAAGACCATTTCAATGTAAGTAGCTATGTGAAATGTATATTCTAAAACAAAAATCTGCCAGGAATTGAGACTAATTGTAGTATTTTTAACAACGTTAAGCCTTGTAGAAAATTTGAAAGTGTTTTTAAAATTTTTACACAAAAAATATTTTTAAAGGGCCTTATTCATCCTGATGTGTGTAGTGGATTTATATTGGGTACGAATTAGACTAAATAGTTTTACAATATTATATTTCAACATATACATAATGTCATTTCAGGTTATATGTTAAGAAATCTCTAACAATCGTTTTACAGTACAAAAGATAGTTAAATTTAAAAACAATACTTTGCACCTATACGTATGTAATTTCGTATAAGTTATTATTTTAATAGTGTCATTTTCTTCCATGTAAAATGTTTTTGGTAACTATGACTGTAATTCACATTAAATAATTAATTTTGTTGTTTTGTTTTTGCAGCTCCAAATGACAGGATGCAAAAAGAGATTTAAAAAAATGGGATCCCACATATTTTTGCCTGTCAAAAAAACGTTTTACCATGCCTAAGGCAAACTGGACAAAAAAGATTGCGTGCCGAGTTAATAAAAGACGCAATGATAATGGGGGAGCCCATGAGGAACGGAACATCGGACCCAGAGCCCTCAACATCTACAGCAGCTAATCTTCTTTCGGAGCCCTCCACTTTAACAGCCATTCTCAACCTTCCAGAAGCTGCTGATAGCAATTGTAAAATGGTTGATAAGGCGGTACAAGCAGATATTCGCTGTCGTGTTACCTACAGAAGCAAATCTACTTCAACCGTGCCAACAATGACAAACACGGCTTGCTCACCATTGAAATTCTCACCCACAAAGCCTGTTTCTGCCAAAAGTGGCAACGTATCGTGGGGTCATGTAGTGTCCCAAGACAACCCAGCGGACTGTGCTTCAAGAGGATTATTGCCTGAACAGATTTGCGACCATCCACTTTGGTTTTCAGAACCGAAGTGGTTGCTATTACCTCAAAACAAATGGCCTTCATTTTCTTCAGAATTGCTTACTATTGAAGAACTTCCTGATGAAAAATCCACAGTTCAAGTCAACGTAGTCTCAAGACATGAAGATCATAATATGGACATTTCAAAATATTCAAGTTTAACAAGAGTAAAAAGAATATTTGCATGGATAATGAGATTTGTGCACAATTGTAAGCGTTCACAGACTTTGCGAACAAATTTAATTTTCGCTCTAAATTACGTAATCGATTTGATGCGAGGTTGTAAAACCCATCAAGTTCAGGAGTTTCGGAACTCAATGTAAGGCGTACTACATAACGCCCATCATCCTGTCTGATATGTTTTCTAACGAAGATTTCTTCACATTTGACGTCGTCAGGATGTATCACTTCTGTATTAGGTGGTTCTTCAATGGACCAAAATCTTTTAATAGACTGATCAAGCGAAACATGATAAGAAGTTGATGTAGCCATTTCATTTGTAATATTTCCTATCAATACCAAACCGAATATTGTAGATAATACAGAAATAGTTCCATTGCCACAAGAAGTCCGCCCACCATCAAGAATTGAAGGGAGAAGAGTAGCTCCGAGCAGAAAATCTATTTTTCCAGGAGTATCAAAATTGTCGTCCGCTAACTCTTTTCTAGAAATATTTATCGAAGGCAAGTCTAAATTAATTTTTGATGATGGCATGTTACTAGTTATATTTGAAATAACAATAGCACTTGTTTTGATTTTCGGCCCATCCTGGCCTTTTGGTTTGATAGTACAACGAACTTCACCTATTATATTTACGGAATATTGGCCAATTCCTTTGAGTTGACCTTTGTATGTAGTTATTTTCAATCCGATACGTTTTGCGCATTGTTCACTCATAATAGATATTTGAGAACCACTGTCCAGTAACATTCGAATTGTAGTATAAGCTCCCGTGGATGTTTTGCAATCTGCGTAAGCTGTACCAAGAAGTGCAACATCACAGTACGATGAAGACATTAATACTACACTTGAATTTGCCGTAACTAAAGGCTTATCATTTATGTGAAGTAAAGAATGATGACGCCTTTTACATTTTATGCATGTAAATTTAGATAAACAATTCTTAGTCAGACAATTTAGGCCTTCACATTGCAAATGGCACCAATACGTTTCACTTGGACGTAACCGATGACACTGTCTCCGTAACTCTCTCTGCAGGATCTACAAATTATAATTACATTCATCATTATAAGGCACAATATTTATTTGTACTATTTCACAGACCTAAATATTATACTATACTGAAAGTCAGTTTCAAACACATTGTGGTTAGGTTATACAACTGTCAAAAAAGTAAATACTTTAGATTTATTTAGCATAATATATAAAACGTATTAATTTAATAAAAGTATAGATTGAAAATCCAATATACATCATGAAACATTGAATACTCATCAAATAATGATTTATTTACCGTAAAACTTTAACGCCTCGCATTTCAGCACTAAAAAATCAATTTGCGAAAAGAAAACTGCCATCATAATCGCGTCGATTTTTGGCAAATTATCAGACTGCCCT
The DNA here is from genome assembly GCA_022606495.2 of Halesus radiatus. Classification (NCBI taxonomy): domain Eukaryota; kingdom Metazoa; phylum Arthropoda; class Insecta; order Trichoptera; family Limnephilidae; genus Halesus; species Halesus radiatus. The sequence goes on from JAHDVE020011983.1 coordinate 33,725, forward strand.
TATAGAAAACCACTGTCTGTCATGATAGTATTATTTAAAATATATATTATAAACAAACAAATGGGTTTAGGATGCGTAACTAAATGATTATGGCCTTATCAAACCTATTCAAACTTCAAACCAGAAACTGTCAACAAAAATTACTTGACGTTAAACTCGTGAGTGCGTTGTGACGTCAAATTTCGCTAGCCAATCATGTCTCGTTATCGATATTTGAATTTTCATACAACTTTAAAAGTGAATTAATTAATTTAATAAATTTGTTTGAGGTTTTTAAGTACGATATTCGAGTTGAGTTTTTTTTTTACATATATTAAATGCATTGAAAACACTATATTATATATACTGCATCTACCCTATACTCTTAGGAACCGGTTCCATGATAATATTTAATATATTTTTGTACACGAAGCATAAGTTACGCGCACTGGACATTATGTATATTTGAAGATGGATGATATTTTGGGAATAAGATAAAATAATCGATGTTTGAATTACGAATAATTAATAAAAAATACGTCATCTCCCCCTCCTCGAGAGGAACCGGTTACAAAAGTAACTGGAAATGGAGCCGGTTCCTTTTCGGTCACCGGTAACTGGGACAGTTACAGCTCATTTCGATATCCATCTCTAGGAAAACAGCGATCGATTATAATATTGTGTAACAAAATGTAGAAACCACCACTGACCTACATTTGTCTATGATTTATAATATGGAAGATGGAAGCTGGCAGCACCGTCACATTGCTGTCAAAAACTGTTGACAATTACCTAGTTTCTTCAAAATAACCGCAAAAACATGGAGGTGGATAACTCTGGAAACATCAATGAATTGGACGTCGAAGAGATTAAACTAAGAGACATGCAATGTGAATTAAATATGCTTAGTCGTCCCGATGGTTCAGCAATTTACTCTCAAGGTATATTGTGTTTGTATTGAAAGTTAACCTATAAGTCACGTTTGAATATAAGTAAACGTGTGATTGAACGAATATTATTTCAGGAAACACTGTTGTGTTGACCGCCATATACGGACCGGTTGATAATAAACTACAGAATTCGGATACCTTCAGTGCAAATGTAGAGGTATCGTTCAGCACAAAATCAGGACTACCCACCGTGAGAGAGAGATTACGAGAAACGATCTTAAAACAAATATGTGACTCAGCTATCATTATTGCATTACATCCACGGACAACCATCTCTGTCAATATTCAGGAAATGCAAGACTTTGGAGGGGTCAGTATGATAAATTGTTATTAAAAAGTCACCCTAAGAGAATTGAAAACAGTAAACCCATATCACTGTATTTTTCCTTTGTACTGAGTCAACCGTATAATAATTTTATTTTATTTATTGAATAACCGTCTATAATTGATGCTCACTGTGAATGTTTAGCTCAGTTCTGTTTTTTTTTACTATGGAGATCATTTCCGTGCATTCCTGTTGTATACAGGCTAATGGATGCGTGTGGTGCCATTCATATTTACTTTTAAAAAGTATTCATATCCTTTTTTACGCGCTCCCAACATTTGGTTGACATTTGTCACATGAGAATGGGTTGCTTCTATGACTCGTTCTTGTGTTCAACAGCTCAACTGTGGAATGATCTGCCGGCCTCTGTGTTTCCTCCCTCCTACAACATGTGTCTCCTCAAGACCCAGGTTCACTCCTTCCTACCTATCCTTTAAAAGACCCCCCACATAGCATCCCCAAAGTTGATATAGGCCTTGAAGGAAATTATTTCCCTCAGATCCTACTGTAAAAAATAAATATTTATATATGTATGTAATTATTATATATAAAGCGACCTTGAGGTGATATTTTTCAATAATGATGCTATGTAAAAAGTCCATGTACATAGAAATTTACACGTAGCAGTGTAAAGGTCAAATCAACACACAAACAAATTTATATACAGTCGAACTTGGCTATAACGATCACGGCAACAGCGAGTTCATGACTATAATGAGCAATTACCCAATGATAGTTCGGTTCAGGCTTATTTTCATCGACTTGTTGGCGGTTATAAAGGGAACACTTCACTGATGTACCCTACAAATAATTTTTTCAGCACAATTTCTAGAGACATAGTATCTCTGAAAAAAAAATCAATTTTCGAAGTAAATAATAACAGACAGAGGTGGCGGAATAGTGCGCCGGCGAGCAGGGCGGCTGTTGGTGGTAATTTCCTTAAATCCCATTAGGGACGAATTAATATTTTTATTGAACTACCTGTGTAAGATTGTCGGCAATGTGAAATTCCTGTCCTTTGGGCACTATATAAAATTGTCATAAAATCTGCAAAAGTCATTAGAAAATTAGGCTTTGCAATTTTGTTCCCGTTTTACATCTTTTGTATTTCTGCTCGTTGTTAATTTTGTTTTAAAAACCGATCAAAATGTACGAGTATCTACATCCCTACGTAAAGTAAGTTTATGACAGTGATGCACAACCTTTTTAGCAGAGGGTCCGCTTTATCTATTTATCAAATGCGGCTCGTGACCTACTATTAAATTTTTTTGTTTTGAGGGGGGGGTTGAGAGTGAAATTCATTATTTCATATTTCTGGGGATTTTTAATTTTCGTTTAATGTAAATCTTCTTTGAATTTTGTTCCATTTGCGACATGCGGTATGGATTAACAAAATTCAATAAAAAAATTCCCCCCCAAGGTTTTCAAGAATTACCACAAACATTTTGATTTTTCTCTAGTTAAGTGGGTCATACGAAATCGACGTGCAGACTGCACAAATTAGGCCGCCGGTTGTGCCACACTGGTTTGTGATAAGTAAAATTTTATATCTGAAACCAATAAAGGTAGCGCAAGCTAGTGATTTTTGACAACTGAGGGTTTACAAGGTGATATTAATATGATTTTTTAACATTTTTTATCCGACACCTCACAAAAGCGCCCGTGTCTGCACAGAACACATACAGGAGAACTATATTGGTACCCGATTGGGTAACGTAAGGCAGGTTAAGGAGGGGGCTGTAGGAAGGGATTTGTCAATGCAGGTCTTGAAGAGGCCCAGATTAAATGTAGGAGGAAAGACGGATGCCGGTAGCTTGTTTCACATAAGAGCAGATTTACACAAAAACGAGTCGCCCAAACAACCCGTTTTTATGAAGCATCATCTGTGAACGGATGTTCCGCTCGTGTCCATCTAGTTTCACTCACGTGCACCGGCGTGGAGGGGATCAATGATGCTAGCTCCTTCGAGCAGGCTCCATTGAAATACCCGTAGAACAGATCCAGCATACCTACATTGCGTCTGCGCACTAGAGATGGCAGTCAGTCTGTTAACAATGGATTGTCGATCAGACGAACCACTCCCCTTTGCACAGAATCAAGGAGGTTTATCAAGTATTTGAGGTCCAGAGGTGACTTCTAAATTCAGCTGTTGGATGTACTTGTGATTTGTACAGGATTAGCACACTATTGAAACAATTTAGTAACATTTTTCTTGGTAGCCTTGAACCAGGTGAGGTGATTTGAGGGGAAAATTGAGTAGCATGGAACAAAATATTGGGGACATAAAGATGAAGCTCATACACCACTGGCGGTGGAAACAATCAGGTTTGGAAAGTGAACACAAGTTATTTAAAACTTATCGTACTAAAATTAAACGCAATATTTCAATAGCCCACAAAAATTATATATCGGAGGTAGAAAATAACGTGAAAAACGATCCGAAATCATTCTGGAAGTACATTTCTGATAAGAAACGTGACAGAGGTTTCTTAAGTCATGTTAATCTGAATGATCGCACACACAAAGGGTCCGACATACCGGAAGCCTTCGCAAAGTATTTTCAATCTGTCTATAATCCAGAAAAAGTTGATTTTGAATCTTATGTGCCAGGACAGATTGGATCATCAAATGCTCAAAATATATCTATTCAAAATGTTGAAATTGTAGATTACCGCTTAGCAGTAAGGAAATTGAAACCAAAAACATCGTACGGTCCTGACTTCATTCCACCTTTTGTCGTTAAGGGATGTTCAGAACCATTATGTAAGCCACTTATATATATATATTTAATCTTACGGTTAAAAACGGAATTTTTCCTAAAATATGGAAAATGTCGAAAGTCACCCCTTTACACAAAGATGGCGACAAATGTCAAGCAACTAACTACCGTCCTATAGCGATTCTCTCCGCACCTGCTAAGTTATTGGAAATAATTATCCATAAACATGTATATGCCAAAGTTGAACCATTCTTGATCGAACAACAACATGGATTTAGACATGGCCGATTTACTACTACAAATTTAATGGTATTTACAGATTACTTGGCGAGAGCACTCGATAACAACGAGCAAGTTGACACATCTTACCATGACTTTGCAAAGGCTTTCGATAGAGTTGATCACTTAGTGCTCATTAATAGGCTCGAAGAAATTGGTTTTTCGGAAAACTTATTTAAACTTTTTTGTAGCTATCTGAGTGAAAGAGAACAATTCGTGTCCTATGGTGAGTTCAACTCATTCGCGTATCCTACAAACTCTGGTGTGCCGCAGGGATCCAATTTAGGACCCCTATTGTTTTTAATTTTTATAAACAATATTCAGAAAAAAATAAAATTCGTTCCGATTTCTACTTTTCGCCGATGACATTAAACTCTTTTTGAGAATAAGGTCGTTGGAGGACTGTAGAAAGCTCCAAGAAGATATCAATGCAATAATTGACTGGAGTATTGAAAATAAACTTGGGTTCAACTTCCAAAAATGCTCAGTTATGTGCTTTACAAGGGCACACAAGACCATATATTTTAACTACAAAATGAAAGATACGTCACTGAAGCACATGGTGAACTGCAAGGACTTAGGAATTGTGTATGACATTCGCCTAGCATTTCACGCTCATATTGAAAAGATCTGCAAATCAGCCACTAAAATGTTGGTTTTGTCATACACAATTCAAAAGACTTGACTAACTTTGCGGTTATAAGGCTGCTCTACTTTAGCTTAGTGCGTAGCATTCTCGAGAGTGGATCTCAGGAATGGGGCCAGAGGACACTTTCTATGTACTAATGGTCGAGAAGATACAAAAGAAATTTTTACGATACCTCTACATGAGAGAGTTTGGTTTTTACCCATGGCTGTTTCCAACAGCATTTATCTCGGGAATGCTGGGTATATGCAGCCTTAGTTCCAGAAGGGATGTTGCATTACTACTGATGGCGTATAAGCTTCTAAACGGTATAATCTCAATACCAGATATTCTGGCTAAAATAGGATTCTATGTCCCGGATAATTTTGCGCGAGGCCGCCAACACAGGCTTTTGATTCTTCCTAGGTGCAGAACTAACTTATCAATAGTGATGCCCTTGGGAAGAATCACTAGGTTAATTAACTGCCTCGCAGGAAATGTTGATATTTTCCATATGTCCTACAACGTATTTAAACGTGAAATATCATCATAGTAAACCTACATTTGAAATTTTTCTTTTTTGTCTCACTTGTTAACTATTCACTTTTTGTAATTTTTACTTACCTATATTGCAATGTATTGGTTTATACTGTTTTTGCAAATAAATAAATAAAATAAATAAAAATCTTTAAAACAATCATTGATTATAAATTTTATCAATAAAGGTGTATATTTTTCGAATATTTTTATTTAATAAGTAATACTTGTATTTCGAAAATATATTATACACTGGTGAATATATTGATAGTAGGGATAGGTACATATGATTTAAAAAAAAATCTATTTCTGATATAATGAGTAACGGCTATGAGGAGCAGATTTAGTCGGTCTCCTGGTGCTCATTATAACCAAGTTCGACTATTAATTAAAAAAACTAGTTCCGCCGTCTTATGCATATTTACTTTTTGTACTAAAAACACGTTCAGACGTCTTATGGATATTTACTTTTTGTACTAAAAACAAGTTCTTCTATCGTATGCGTATTTTCTTTTGTACTAAAAACAAGTACAGCCGTCTTATGCATACGAGTATTTACTTTTTCTTCTAAAAACAAGTTCTTCTATCATATGTATATTTACTTTTTGTACTAAAAACAAGTTCAAACATGTTATGCATATTTACCTTTTGTACTAAAAACAAGTTCTGCCGTCTTATGCATGTTTACATTTTAAATCTACTAAAAACTAAGATATTGTTTTTGTGAGTGCAATAGTTCTGTAAATTTGTCAATACGTATTGTATATTTTGGCACTCACGTAATATACATTGTAACATATCCTGACAAAATATGCTAATTTATCAATAATATTTTTTCTTTACAGCTTTTGGCTTGCAGTATAAACGCCTGTTGTTTGGCACTCTTAAACTCCGGCCTGTCCATGCAGTATTTGTTTGCTGCGGTGAACTGCGCCATCGCCCATGATGGAACCATATTGCTGGATCCCTCGGCTAAGGAATCAGAAGACGTAACGGCGCAACTCACCTTTGTCTTTGACAGTATCTCGAGCGATGTGATATCTTGTTCCACCAACGGGAAGTTCAGCTTGCCACAATATAAAGACTGCCTATCAAAGTGCCAAAGGGCGAGTCGGAATATATTTAAATATTATCGTGATATTGTTAAAAAATACGCTAAAACAATATAGTGTTTTGATAATTTTCTACTGGTTGATAAAAAAATATTTCTTACTCATCAAAACAATTTTTTTATTATGAGCTTTTTATTACTAGCTCAAGGTACCCGATGTTGCCCGGGGTTATGACTGGTTTGGAGTAAAGTTTTGAGGTTGTGATGAGATACCTCTACCCAGTAATTTTCCCCTTATATTGAACGTCAACTGTGCAAAATTTCATCAAGAAGTACCAAAATTCTGCTGTAAGGATGGGAATGGGGATCTCGGTGGTTTTACCAAATCTCATGTAGACGGTGACCTTCCTCTTATTTTGAAGGTCATGTGTGCAATATTTCATCAAGCTCAGAATAAAACTAGATTTGTGTAAAAACAAAGACACAGACACTATTTATGTAATTTATAGTATATTATATAGATTGTGCTGACTCACATAACTAATTTTGTGAATTTTGTTATTTTTTTAAAAATTTATATTAAACTCAACGGTTTATTGAAAATCGTTTATGCACTTTGTCTGATTCGTTTTCCTGCAAATAAAATAATAATAATTGGATGATTTGCATAGTGATATTTTTGTGAAAAATCACCTCAAGGGCGCTAAATATCGGTGAATGCCCAATCCAATTAATTCCTGAATAACTGCATTCTTGAGTCAACTTGGATAATGATCCTTTGTTATATTGAAGCTTTGCCGAGGAGTTGGAGCTTCGGTACTTCTCAACTTCCCTCTTCCCCATCTCTTGCCTTTCCCACTAGGGATGCCATAGTCTTACTAGCACAATTGTATCATTCTAGAAGTGATGAATTACCTGTCAATTTTTAACTCGTCAATGTGTTCCGAAATACGCCACTGATTGTGTGAGAGCTTCTTGTACGAGAATTATATGACTGATTAACGCTAGAAATATTGCAAGTATGTACTTTATGTTTAGTGAAAATATTGCCTGCAATTCTACAGTGGAGATGTTTACAGTGTTAAACAATTTAACTGCACATTCCACAGAAGTGCCCAAACACGCAAGGGGAAGAAACCAAAATGAGAAGGTAGAGCTGGGCGTGCTGTCAATTTATGTAAAACAGCAACTAAGTAATAAGGTTCACCTTTTTTTAATATTTATTTTTATATGAATACCGCGCAAGAGTCCCAACTGCTCCCAACCGTCTGGAGCCAGTGAGACTACGGCATTCCCAATTGAGGAACGTTGTAGGCTGAAAGTATTGGGGAGGGAAGGGAAGGGGTAGAGGGAGGTGGGGAAATACCTGGCTATTCAGATCTGGTCACCAAAACACGGCTAAAAGCCATTTCAAGCAACGTTTCAATTCTGAATGGTGGTCTTTCACCAGGGCGATACTGAGAGTAACTTCCACTCTGGAACGTGCGCGAATGTACTATATATTATTTCTGTTTAATTAATTGTGAAACAACACAAATTAATTAAATAAAATTGTTTACAAAAACCGAATATTTTGTTAGAGTATTTAGTGACACTTTTTATAAATGTTTTGTAGTTTGGTTATCATAGTCAAAATCATGCGAAACAAACGTGGATGGTAGGGAATCAAAGCTGGTGCCAAAATGGGTGTCACATGATCTTTGCCTCCAGCCTTCAAAGTCGTACTTAGGACACGTCTATTAATTCTGATGTCAGTGGTACATTCTGATGCTGTTTTTAACATGTTATTAGTTTTGTCCCATTTTAATGAGGATAAAAAACAAATTAAATTTATTTTTGAAGATTGCTGAATATAAATTAATACTAACTAACTAACCATCACGCCGTTTCTCCGCAGGGGTAGGCAGAGAGGACGGACTGCCAAACAATTCGATCTTGGCATACACTTCTTGCTTCTTTCACTTTCATACAACGTCTCATACATTCACTTCTGTTATTCTGACTTCTGACATGGCCCCTACTCAAGTATTTGATTCACTTGATCGTGCCATCTCTTCCTCGGACGTCCCTGGCTTCTTCCATTCACATTCACGTCATATATTCTCCTTACACTCCTCTCTTCGTTCATTCGCTCCACATGCCCAAACCATCTAAGCGTCCCTTTCTTGATCTTGCTCACTACACTTACATCAGCCTTGCATTCTTTACGAATCTCAACATTTTTTCACATGACCATACATGGTTTTAGCACACATTCGTCTCAGAGATCTCATTTCTACAGCATTCAGTCTACTTTCATCCTTCCTCTGCCAGTTCCACGCCTCGCTGCCATACATCATAAATTAATGCCTTGTTAAATAATTTACTCTCAGATCATAGAATATAAGGAGATATGCTGTGAGCTGCATCCGACTGACGCCCGACGATGGTTTATTAGGCGTCATTCTTAATTCCCAAGGAACCCGCTTATTAATTGGTTTTGTGTAGTCACCGTGTTGCCTGTCCTCGTTTTAGTCAAAATGCCGTCATGTTCTGTGCAACTTTGTAAAATTATGAGCAACAGAGTGAACTTCAAAACAAATGGTATATCATTTCACCAGTAAGAACTAAATTAGTACACAAAATCTATTAATAATAATAATAATAAGAGTAAATTTCTATAGCACAGTTTTGTGAAGGTTCACCTCAAGTGCATTATTAATGATGTTTAAGAGTTTTTATTGACATACGCCAGGGTAGCCGATTGCCATAGACATAATGGCCGCCACCGTTAAATCAGTGATTTGACGCCAGTACGTTTAAGTATTGGGTATCGACATTTCGTAATTACTTATTTTTTAAATTTTTCTGTTTTGTTGAAAAGTTTTGATATTTAAAACAAATGTTGATGGTGATAGAAAAAAAATGCAAAGTTTACCTTTTCAGATTACATATTTATTATTCTTTTATTTACTTCATAGAACAGCATTTTATTCAATCTTTATTACTATTGTTAAAAATACAGAGGTTCAAATCTCGGCATGCGCAAATAAATTAAATTGAATTAATTGGTATTATTTCGATTGGCGGCACGTTCCAGAGTGGAAGATACTGTTAGTATCGCCCTGGTGAAAGACCACCATTCAGAATTGAGACGTTGTTTGAAGTGGCTTTATTTATTTTATATTATTTAGAACTGAAAAATAACATTATTAATATTGATCTGAATTTTTAAAAAATTGACTATTTTGCTTTCGATATCCACATATCTTTGAAATCGGCGACCACATTACCCAATATGCCATGTCATGGACATCTCATCCATTGCAAGACTACAAATTTACCTATAGGTAGTAGTGGTGGGCGAAGCGGCTCGGTTTAGTGAACCGGATCTCTAAATCAGCTCTCTGTAAAGATAATCCACATGAAAACTGGACGAAAAAAGTATCGTGTATGAGCGTCTTAAGGACTTCTTTAGGAGGGCCAAGGGAGCGAGGGAGAGGGCATGGTGCGGGGGGACGCTAACCGTCGTTCAAACGAGCCGGATCACCGAACCGGTACACTACAAAGAGCGGATTTAGTGATCCGGCTCGCTAAACCGAGCCGCATCGCCCACCACTAATAGGTAGGTGTCGAATTTGTTTTAAACCCGACTGTCACCAGAGATTCCTTGAAGTTAAGTTTTGCTTTTTTGTGGTGCGTATGTGGGAAAGGTAAGGTTCGAATTTGGTCTTCCAAATTTTTGTTTGAATTTTTTTTGAGAATAGCAATGGAGGGTTAAGGCAAAAGTCCCGGGATGTTCTTTCCCGAACATAGATTTATTGACAGCTGAGTTATTAGTTCCCTTGCTTCCATATTCATGTTTTCTGAAACGGCCATAATGTTCTCCATTTATAAGTGATTTTTCTTTCAATGAATTTAAGACATCTTCGATTGGGTTTGTTCTATTCATAACCGCAAGCATTTAGCTAGGTTATATACTCGTATATGTAAATATGCTCTGTAGCCTGAAAATAATATTTTCAATGAACTTAAGACATCTTCGATTGGGTTTGTTCTACTCATAACCGCAAGCACTTAGCTAGGTTATATACTCGTATATGTAAATATGCTCTGTAGCCTGAAAATAATATTTTCAATGAACTTAAGACATCTTCGATTGGGTTTGTTCTATTCATAACCGCAAGCACTTAGCTAGGTTATATACTCGTATATGTAAATATGCTCTGTAGCCTGAAAATAATATTTTCAGTGAACTTAAGACATCTTCGATTGGGTTTGTTCTATTCATAACCGCAAGCACTTAGCTAGGTTATATACTCGTATATGTAAATATGCTCTGTAGCCTGAAAATAATATTTTCAATGAACTTAAGACATCTTCGGTTGCGTTAACTTTTTTCTGGTACTGTGTATTTAAAATTCGATGTCTTTAATTTTTTTTGAGATTCGTAAATAATGCAAGGCTGATGTAAGCATAATGAGTAAGATTAAGAAAGGGACGCTTAAATGGTTTGGGCATTAGCGAATGAATGAAGAAAGGACTGTAAGAAGAATATATGACGCGAATGTGAATGGAGGAAGCTGGGGACGCCCGAGGAAGACATGGCACGATCAAGTGAATCAGTCAGAAGTCAGAATAATAGAAGAGAATGTATGAGACGATGTATGAATGTGAATGAAGCAAGAAGTTTATGCCAAGATCGAGTTATTTGGTAGTCCGTCCTCTCTGCATACCCTTGTGGCGAAACAGCGTGATGGTTAGTTAGTTAGTTAATTTTTCCTTTTCTGTCTTCTTACAATTTTGATTTGTTCTCTTCATAACCTCAAGTAGTTTATATTTATTTATAATTTTTAATTGTGATTTGACGTGTGCAACAACCCATTGTTGAGCACGGAGACGTTAGGCTATGAGGTCTAAAATAAGTTTTTTTATTGTAATAATAATTTTTTAATTAAACGTAGTTTTTCACTCTACCAAGATCACAGTCCCGAATGACTTTATAATTTAACAATAAGTTTAGTATAGATACAACCCGATTAAATATAGCTGCAGTATCGAAATCAGTTGTTTTTCTTTTCATAATATTTGTAACGTTTATTTACCTCTCGTATATATGTATATTATGTTTATTATCTTTTGTAGGAAATTTCTAAATAAAATATCACTAGAGAATGCTAAATAAAGGCCCCGACATGGGTAGAGCACCCAGTGACGCTCAAATTACTTGTTATTATTACTGTAAAGGAATGAATATATAAGCAATATATGTATAACTTACATATTCGTAAAATGCATTTACTTTGCGGCTTGCCGTAATTATAATATAAATACATAAATTTGTTTGAACAACTTCAATTTAGAGGGAGCAATCAACTGCACCTTGCACCACTATGAAATCCATCGATAAAGCGGCAGAAAGGCATGGACTCGACAAAACCTCCAGAAGGTGACTGAAGAACATGCTCTCAGCCCGGATACTTATGGTGATGAGGGGTGAGGTGACCATTAGAGTACTGGTGATTCGAGGATGTTCACAGGGAGGGGTCTTGTCACCCTTGCTGTGGAGTCTAGTGGTCGACGATCTTATCCAGAAGCTCATCAATAGAGGTATATACACACAAGGATATGCTGATGACAGTGCAACAATCATAAGATGTTGGGATGCAGGCACAGCTAGGGGCCTTATACAGTCAACACTGCCAACAGTGGAAGAATGGTGTGAAGAAACAGGGCTGTCAGTCAATTCAGACAAGACAGAAATAGTAATCTTTACATGCAACTAGAGGTATGGAACAATCCAACCTTCTATGGAAAGGAGCTTAAACCCTCTGACACGGTTAAGTACGTCAAAAAAATGGATCACAGAATATCTCTTTATATTCTATGATCTGAGAATTTACCTTTATGTTCAAAATGTAAGATTTTCTGTGTAGAAACTATGTAGGATGTATTAGCGGTGGGCGAAGCGGCTTGGTTTAGTGAGCCGGATCACTAAATCAGCTCTCTGTAAAGACAATCCACATGAAAACTGGACGAAAAAAGTATCATGTAAGAGCGTCTTAAGGACGTCATTAGGAGGGCCAAGGGAGAGAGGGAGAGGGCGTGGTACGGGGAGACGCGAACCGTCGTTCAATCGAGCTGGATCAGCGAACCTGTAGTTAGTGATCCGGATCATCGAGCCGCTTCGCCCACCCCTAGTATGTATATCATTATGTAGGCTAGACGCATTTTAAAATCTATAAATAGTAGCAATTTAATAATGAGATATAAATGATAGCTCGTTTATAATTTCTTTGACACATTTAAAAAAATATATTTTATAAAAATATACTGGTATTCGTAAACCCTGACTTAATTTGTCAAAATAATGCAATTTGGTTTGGTTCTTGGGAAATGTACTAGTTTCGCTACGCTAAACCAGATGGCGCTGCTCAATTGAATGCTTTATAATAACGGTCGATACAAATTAATAAAATAAAAATTTCCCCTTTTTCATGTGTAATTTTTCAGAACCGACATTACATATTATTTCAATCAATATTATTCAATCGATATTATTTCAAATTAAACATAAAATTGTCTATACTTAACACTTATTTCTGGATACCGTTTGGTGAAAGTAAAAACGATGCACTTGGACCATTGTGGTCTTTCAGACTGTACAGAATGGTCTGACAATGGCTGCGATCGATTAACTAGTTTGAAATGGGAACACAAAGATGACTCATAGGAAAATCAAAGTATGTTCCAAAAACACAATGGTCTAAGTGCATATATTTTACCCAAACGGTGTTCAGAAATTAGTGGTACTTTCCGAAAGGAAATGATTCTACATCATATTCTAAGAAAATTTTATGTTTAACCTCATAAATCCCTACTCCCACTTGACCATTGTAACCCAAATAACATTCAATTTTAACTAGTCCAATCGTCCCGGACCAAATGCAAAATATCAACGGCAAAAAAACGGCAGCCGACACAAATGGGTAAAAAAGATGTAGCGAAAGAGCGGGAAAAAGCTCCCGCCATGGAGAGGATTATGAAAAGATGCAGCGGTGGTAGCGAAACAGGTATCTGTTTTACCATCTCCGATATTCGTCTGTCTTGCCAAACGAAATAAAAAGCTTCAGTCGGGCAAGCAGAAAAAAACAATAAAAGAAAGCGTAAAAAATCTTCCCAGGACTGGTAGAGATGCCGCGCATGTGAGCATTGATATTGGAATCCATCGGCGCGACCGCGGACACCGTCGTAAACTATTTTACAACTTTTTGCTTTTATGGAAATTTATTTTGAAATAATAAATAAGTCACACTTCACTGTCAAAACTTCATATCAGGTAGTGTCCCATTTATGCACGGGTCAAAACTTCGGTGAAGATACCCAACTCTCTACATCTAGTTACATAGCTAAAGAGATTCGCCATTAGCTTTGTCAAAACAAAACACATAGCAAATAATATATTTTTTTTTAATTATTAAAAAATAAATACTTTATATATATATATATATATACCATACAGTAGTTATTAGTGATTCTCAAGGGAAGTATGAGATTGATAAAAATTACGGGTTTAAACAAGGTCTTGGTAGCTCAATTGGCAGAGACGCCAGTCCCGGATAGACTTGAGGTTCTGAATTCGAGTCTCAGTTTGCGACCATATATTTTTATTTTCTTTGTCTTCATTGAGAGACATTGATATTATTTTTAATGATTATGGAGAAAGAATCAATTTGGGAGGTGGGTATGGGTACCTACCGTTACCCCGGGAATCATAATTAGATAACCAACACCTCTGCCATACGTCACCCCAAGTGGTTCGCTATGTTTGGAGACTTGGCAGGGGTGCCCGGGATCATGGGGTGAGGTTTGTCCACGTCTTGGTGGCACATGCGCCTGCCTACCAACTGCGTGGAGGGCCGGATCAGGATAGTCCGGTTGAGGGAGATTCGTGACCTCTCCAGCTGGACTCTCTCGACTCTTTGCTTTGCACCTCAGTGGGAGGGACGGATTAATACCTACGTCCGTCACTCTTGGACAAACTCACCCCCAGGTTCCTACCCAGCCCTCAGACCCTTTTCTTTCCAAGAACTTCCTCTCCTTTCTTTCATTAAAAAGACACACCGCACAGCATCCCTAAATATGACATTATAAATAAATATGGAAAATAATTTCCCTCAGGGCCTGCATGGAATTAATGCAAAAAAGTGTAAAGCTTCATAAGTTATTTCTAATATTAAAGATTATGTATTTCAAAAATTGGATGTAGTTATGCAGAAAACATCCAACCCAAAAAGATGAAGCTGCGAAAAAGGATTTTGAAAATTTGACAAATACAAAAGCATTTTGCGCCATTTGTGCAGTGATTATCAGTTTTTGTATATTGTTATTGTATTTTGGTTTTTAGCATCGAGTTTATTTGTAGGAAAACAAAAAAACTCAATTTTGGCAATTTGTGGGTAGGACGCTTTCTGCATAACAACGTCCAAAGGTCCTACCACTCTACGCCGCGTGCCATTGGCAGTGCGTATTGGACGCGGGAAGGGAATACTCGTATCTGCGTAAATCACCTACGGTCTTCCACTGGATAAAACTTCGGTATTTGACCAGTTCACTTCAAGATGATACCATCCAAACTGCTGCCAAATAGAGCAGAAGACTGTCTGGAGTGTCTGATGAATAGATCTACACACTTAACTTTGCAGTCGACGGTAGATAGATTTGTTAGAGATATTGGGAATGAAGACCAGTACAAAATAAATCACTGGCTTATATTTCGTTTCCACAGACAAAAAAATACACATTTCAAACATAGAATAAAAATATTACAGGTATGTACTTTTTCGTTTGTCTGAATTTGAAAAGATTCTTTTTATAATACGGAACTCGTGGATTTAGTTATTTACATTGTTGTAGGCTGTGGACGCATTTGCGCACCGATGCGAGATTTTTTTTTTTTACCTATTCTATAACTGACTTTAGGTAAGCACTAACCGGCTAGCCTAGCTAAGCAATTAGGTGTGCATTTCTTCAATTTATGGATATGATTGTCTGAAAAGATGAGTTTTAAGTTTAGTTCTGAGTTTTGTCGGGTCTTTGATAATTCTTAAGTCATGCCGCAATTAATTCCAGGCTTTAGGTCCCGATACTCCGAAAGCACGATCACCGAACTTAGTATTAGGTGTGCGCTTTGGTTTTTTCAAACTCCCGATAGCTGATGACGCTGCGGACCTAAGGGTGGACAGCCGTGAATTGGTATTTTCAGGAATACACAGTTCTGATAAGTAAGCCGGAGCCATTCCGCTAAGTGATTTAAATACCATCCAGCAGACCTTGAATTGGATTCTTTCGGGACATTTGAGCCAGAGGAGATTTGTGAGATGCTCTAAAATGTGGGAATTATTGTCAATATGGAAATTATGACAATGTTATTATAAATATTATAGTTAATGTTTCTAAATAAGTACATAATTGTATTATTTGTGTTTAGTTATGGCTTACTAGAACATAAAATTATGTACGGTAAAGCTCATTCTTGTTTTGACATTTGACATTTTATCCTCAATACCGACCGACCATAGATTTCGTGCGTTTTGGCGGCCTTTGAAAAATTGAAACTTGAATGAAAATTACCTAAAAAAAGAAGAAAAAATACTGGTATTAAAGTTAGAACTTCATTATTGATTAAATAAATGGACTGGTGGAGTTCCTTATTTGAATCATTTTCTTAATATAAACTTTAGTTCCAATTTAATTATAAGTAGGTACCCGAACCATGTTGCTTCTTTATATCGTTAAATAAAAGTTAACAGCCACGAAAAGTCTGACGATAAAAAGTAGATTTGCGTGCGTGCTTTTATATTTATCGCGTGATTTCATCATTTGCGTGTTTTTTATTTGTTGCTAATGGACTACCTACTGTTATTGAAGCTTATTTTCGTATTAGGAATAGAATCTAACGATTCCACATAATGTCGAACTAGTTTCAAGATAGTCGTGACTCATATCAATGAAGTTCTCTCATTTTCAAAGAAAAAGAGATAAAAAATCCCAACTGCTTCCAATCGTCTGGAGCCAGTAGGACTATGACATTCCCAATTGGGGTATGTTGTGAGGCTGAAGGGAATGGGGGGGGGGATGGGGCGGTGGAAGATTTTGAAGTATCTGGCTATTCGGATCTGGTCACCAAACGCGTCTAAAACCATTTCAAGAATTTTTTTCTATTTTGAATGGTGATCTTTCACCAGGGCGATAATGAGAGTACGGGTATCTACAATTCTAAGTACCTCCCCGCTTTTCTATCCGGAACATCCACCGCGGAAAATTTACCGCGGAAAATTTACCGCGGAACATTTACCGCACACAATTGACCTTGGTGAAAATTATTTAACGTTATTTAAAAGTGTTAGCCCAGGGTAGGTTGGTTAGGTTTCAATTTTTATTGATTAACATGTTATTATTAATGGAATACAAAAAATCGTCTCAGCACCTTTCAGACAATTTATTTTATCTATTGCGTGCGGTGAAGTTTCCGCGGTGAATTATTCTGGGCGGTGAATGTTCTCAGCGGGGAATGTTGGCGGTGAATGTTGGCAGTGAATGTTGCTAAAACCAACCAACCACCACGCCGTCTATTTGCATGAGTAAGCAAAGAGGATGGATCGCAACAAAACCCTGTCTCGGAACGCACTCCATGATTCATTCACATTCATACATAGGTATTTGATTCATTTGATAGGCAATGTCTTCCTCGGGCGTTCCCGACTTCATCTACCATTCGCTTTCGCGTAATATATTTTCCTTTCTTCGTTCATCCGCTCTACATGTCATAACTATCTATATCTGTTCGATGTCCTTTGGCCATTTTGGCGTTCGCACTTTCTGCTCACACACACTAAGATTGGCACTAATACTGATACCCAATTATTACTTTTGGAAAATAAAATGATCTTAAATCGAGATTTATTGCTTCCTTACTGTTAATATGGCGTCCGGATACAACATAGGTACGTCCTATACAACACGTAAGTGAATGTTTTACATGTTATTCGGCGCATTCGTATTTCGTTCACCTTAACTTTTGTCCTGTCTCCTGCGGCATTGAAATACCCACGTTCCCCTTTCAGGGCAATTTGATGGCAGTCCACATAAATAAGAATCAGACTTTTCAGTTTATTTTTGCTATTATTTCAATTTCCTTGCACCGATATAAAATGACAGACAGCGAATGAGTTACGTAAAATATGTACCTGTAATGTTAGCTGGTAGTAGGTCTGGTTGATGGGAAAACTGGTAGGAAAACATTTATTGGTTGACAGATTCATCTAAATCTAAATATTGATAGATTAGTGCACACGTTAGAGATAGACAGATAGACAGATAGACAGATAGACAGATAGACAGATAGACAGATAGACAGATAGACAGATAGACAGATAGACAGATAGACAGATAGACAGATAGACAGATAGACAGATAGACAGATAGACAGATAGACAGATAGACAGATAGACAGATAGACAAATAGACAGATAGACAGATAGACAGATAGACAGATAGACAGATAGACAGATAGACAGATAGACAGATAGACAGATAGACAGATAGACAGATAGACAGATAGACAGATAGACAGATAGACAGATAGACAGATAGACAGATAGACAGATAGACAGATAGACAGATAGACAGATAGACAGATAGACAGATAGACAGATAGACAGATAGACAGATAGACAGATAGACAGATAGACAGATAGACAGATAGACAGATAGACAGATAGACAGATAGACAGATAGACATATAGACAGATAGACAGATAGACAGATAGACAGATAGACAGATAGACAGATAGACAGATAGACAGATAGACAGATAGACAGATAGACAGATAGACAGATAGACAGATAGACAGATAGACAGATAGACAGATAGACAGATAGACAGATAGACAGATAGACATAGACAGATAGACAGATAGACAGATAGACAGATAGACAGATAGACAGATAGACAGATAGACAGATAGACAGATAGACAGATAGACAGATAGACAGATAGACAGATAGACAGATAGACAGATAGACAGATAGACAGATAGACAGATAGACAGATAGACAGATAGACAGATAGACACAGGTAACACAGGTAAACAGGTACCCGGTAGACCGGTAGACAGATATGTTTACCGAGTACTGGACGGTGCAAAAATTTCTTGGATTTGTACATTAATAAAACTTATTACGATATAATAAATACAATATATAAAAAAAATCTACCTTCTTTGGTGTTAATATTAAAGTTATTGGGTCGTAAAAGGAAGACTTTCTGGAACGTGGGTCGTGTATTATACAGTTTGGGAATCCTTGCCGGTTAAAGTATTGGAAGATTGTGTAAAAGAATGCATCATATCGTTGCTCGCTTCAATAATTAGTAGCCACAGACCTTTATGCAAATTAAAAGCTTTTAGTAGCATACTATGAACCCATGTAGGCACGTTTATTTATTTTACGAAGGACCTCAAACGAATTCCTAACTAAACTACAAATATTTTTATTTACTATTTTATACGCCCATGGGGCTTTTACATTCATTATATATAATGGTGGTTACAGTTTTAATAATAATAAAAGCTGAATTAACTAATAGTTACTTACATATAAGGGTTAGTACTGATGGCATCCAATAATAATTAGTTACAATGGTTATTCTTATAATGGTTTACAAATTATGTAGGTATATTTATCTGTTTTATCTTCACCTTGTTATGTATTTCTATTGTATCTGTATGTTTCAAGCCTGTATATTTATTTATGGTATTTTCCTATTGTTTATATATTTTTTGTTTTTGTTTTTTATATTAAGCTTTAAACATTGAATTGGTCAAAAATATCGATATTAGTTATATTGTCGTTTGCTTAACTATATAGGCGAGGAATTGGCGAGTTTGCTTCATAATTTGTTTGTGAAAAGTGACATTGAAAAAGGTCCTCGTGCCTGGTGTGTCGTGATGTTGACAAAATTCAGGAGTTCGCAACAGTCAAGCTCCAAATTCATAATTTTAAAAAGAAACATTAGTCGTTTATCTTCCTTCTGTCTTGAAGTGTGTGATTTAAAAAAAAATAAGAACTTGTAGTTTATTTCTTCTAAGGGAATATATAACTTAAAAATAATGAAACGTTAAAATTTTCGCTGAATTCTTTCGACACTTTTAATATGAATTTTATAATCAGGTAATAAAACAAAATAATTATACACTAATTGCCTGCAAACTAATGAGATAAATACAATTTTCAGGACAGGAAGTGAATTAAAGTTTCGAATGGTTCTCAGCAAAAATCCTAATGTTTTCATACTGTTTGTAATGTGATATATGTGGTGTACAAAATCTAGTTTTTTATCAAATATAACTCCGAGGTCTCTAAATTTTATTAATATCTTCAATTCAATATTGTCAATTGCACAATTGAATAGTATTGGAGATTTGTTTCGACAGAAAGTTATTGACTTACATTTGTTAATATTTAGAAACAGATTGTTAATTATACACCAATTACTCATCATCAGGTATGGACGGGGTTCAAAAAGCAATTCACCAGCTTTCTTAAATGGTGAGCTTCTGAAAATGGTAGAAGAAGTCAAATATCTGGGACACATCATCACTAGTAAGTTGAAGGATGGCGATGATATCAAAAAGCTGAAAACGAGCACTCAGTGTAAAGTCAAACATGGTCAGTAAAAGGTTTCGGCTTTGCAGTCCACTAGTGAAAAGGACACTATTTCTTGCGTTCTGTACAACTCATTATGCGTGCGAGGTTTGAACGAATTTCAAGAAGGATAGCATGAAAAGACTTCGCGTACAGTACAACAACGCCTGCCGTACGATGTTCGGTCTTTCCAGTCACTGCAGTGGTTCCAACATGCTCACGGAGGGGCGAGTTTCTGGCTTTGCAGCCCTCATAAGAACCCGGGTGGCAGGATTTAGGGAGAGGGTAAACAACTCCGAAAATATCTTCATAATTGAATCCCGCCAGAGTCCAGATTTCAGCATAGAAGAACGACAGAGAAATATATTGGCTCCATCAATCTCAAATGCAATAGTTCACTAACGTTTATTATGTTCTCTTTACATTTCCATTTTTATTAATACATATTATTCATGTTAATTTGTACATATATTCATTTAAAAAGAATTAAATATTATTAGACATATATATGGCCATTTGTTATCGGCTGAGGTATTGCCCATCTCACTAGGTGTGAAACGCCTATGTTGAGATGGCAATTTACAAGGATGGTTGTTCAGTTATTTAGATGACAAACATATTAATAGATTAAAATTTGGTAATTTTATCAAAAATAAACTTATTGTAATAGTAACAAGTTAAGCATGTTGTAGCGCCAGTGTAACATGTAAAGAAGGCCCCCACGCGAGGGTGACAGTGTAATATGAAGAGCCCCAAGTTGTCTGCCAGTGTAATACGAGTATGTGGGACTAGATACCAGTGTTAGAAATGGCAGATACAGGTTAAGTTAAACTAACCTTGAGGCCAGACGCGGGCGGCTGAGTCAGGGATTCACCTGGATAGCTCAGTAGGTAGGAGCATCACAGCTCTTCTCTGCAAGGTCGGGGTCGGCGTTTCAGCCTCATACCTGCGTCGGGGAAAGGCACTCGAACCACCAAATGAAAAGACGTGAGCTTTCTAGACAGAGTTTATTTTACTGGAAGGCAGTCACAGGTAGTACATACGGGGTTATAATAACAATTGGCAGTACATAACCTATCTGAGGTTCAAATATCTCTCTCTCTCTGGTGAGTCTAAGATCGGACAAGTTATTTAAAGGCACAGTTAAATACAGCACGGAAGGAAGTTTGAAATACAGCTTACATAGGTCAATCGGTGTCTGTCAGCACGCTCCTCCATCGCAAAGGGTGATGCCGAGGAACGCTGGATCCCACGCAGAGATCATCTGGTGTCTCACAGGGAGTTATGCACTCATCACTGACTTTACTAATTAGATTTATGCAAAGACAATGAGTTTACAATGTACTAATGCATGGAAGGCAAGATGACGCCAGAAACCATGCGCAGCGGTCACGTGCTAAGGGCACGCTGCACGCACCTCTCGATTCTAATATCGGATTTCTAATAATGAGCGGCGGGCTTTCGCCGGATGACCGTTGCACGAGGCCGGTGGCGGGCGGAAGTGTCGCTCTTGGTGGCGAAAGCCGGGACTAATCCTAGCGTATGTTCGAGAATCTTCTAGAATCTCCTTTTACTAGTAGCGAAATCGTTACATAACATTATTTAACGGCATAAAGAATTTAAAAGCAGAGAGGTTTATTGGAGATTATCAATGATCTTACTTTTAAGGGAACTTTTGGTTTTCGTATTCCTAATGTCACCAGGTAGGGAATTGAATAGCTTAATAGATTTGTATGTAAAGCTTCTTTATCCATGGGAGGTTTTACAAACTGGGATATTCAAATATTTTACATTGTTTTATGGCTATAATAGTGCTTGTTCTTTCTCCAAACATATTAATATTTTAATGCAGCAGGATATTTTTTGAATATATTTTTTCAACTTGGGAACATTTAGTTTCTTAAAAATGAAATCAGTACTCGTCCTTAATGAAAATTTAAGAATAACGTTCATAATTAGTTTTTGGATCTTTGCTAAAGGCTCCAGGAAAGCATTTGCGGCACCACCCCAACTGAATAACATATTCGAGAGATGATTGAACAATAACAATGTAAACTTGCCTCAGTTGTTTTCTATTCAGTTTATATGTAACATTTTTAAAGAAATAGATGAGTTTCCTCAGTTTTGTCGTTAGTTTTGTAACATGTACATTCCATTTAAGAAGATCGTGTATGTGTATACCAAAATATTTTATATTTTCAACTCTATTTATCGAAGGGCAAGTATATAAGTTTAAAAATGAGTTACAGTTGTGCAGTTTGAGGCCGCGTTCTAGTGGCAATAGCTTATTTGACATTGGAAAAGTTAAAAATTTAGTTTCATCAGTATTAAGAGTTAATATGTTATAATGTTTTAACCATACCTAAACCATTTTCTGCCATTTTAATTATAATATACTTTATGGGATGTGTGGGACTGCACTAACCTCCCCACATTCCGGAATAAATAAATAATAATTTTTTTACGATTCATTTAAATTTAATTGAAGCTCTTGGCAACCACTAAAATGGGTAATTTCTTTGTAATTTTTGAACCCCGATATAATATAAGATCTGGAGCTATCGTAGATAACACGATTCCCGCTGGAAGAATACAATACGACTTCAGCGGCGACGTAGAATCCAGAGGTCGCTGGATCGAAACACAGCGTGCAAAAATAAAATTAATTATTTTTTTCGATTTAAGGATTTGTTTTTAAAAAAAATCTTTTTTCCTTTTTTTTGTCGGAAACTGGAGCCGGATCTACGTTCGATGAATTTTAAAAGACAAATACACAGCTAATAAAATCACCGAAAAATTCCAACTCTGGACTCGATTTACTCGAAAACGAAATCTCAAATCAAAAAAAGTTGTTCCAAAAATCAACTCCAAATGTGGTGTAGATTCATCAATATCTCACTTGTACCATGAGCTTTAACCCTAAGGAAAAAGATAAGGGCCCGGACATAATTCAAATATAGACATCATTCTACACATAATATAAATAAAATAATGAATAGTTTACATGATATTCGCGGCACGTTTCATAGTGGTAAGATACTCTCAGTAAGGCCCCGGTAAAATACCACCAACCAGAATCGAAACCTTGCTTGAAATGATTTTAGCCGTGTTTGGTAAGCAGATCTGAATAGCCAGGCACATTCCAATCTTCCTCTACACCGTCTCCCAATGGCGCAGGGCAGTTGGGATACAAAATAACATTAAAAAATAATGAAAACTCCAATGAAACGAATTTCACCGGTAAGTAACTAATGGATAAATGCGTTCGGTTCCCGCACAGGCATTGCGGGTTCAACCCTCTGCTAGCTAAGGAGGAGAAATTAAAATATTGCAAAAAAGAACGCTTCCTTATTTCCCCCCACCCTTTTTTATTTTAATAGTGTTTGAAATGATTTATTAATAAAAAAATAAAAAAAAGAAAATTGGGTGGGAATACCACTATTTATTCGAAGGTCGACATCGGTTGCTGACAGCACAGTCAGTCGCATAATATGGTTGATAAATAAATAGTTCGTGATTTTATAAAAAAAATAATTTTTAAATTTTAAATTTTTATTTAAGTGTAGAGATTTGATACAACTTTAACTTCATACAATTTCTATAGCCATTGCTGAAAAACAGCTGCACTCCGGGCTCCGGAATGTATAACTGAGCAGTGACCTTTTTGTCAATTACTAAAACTATATAATATGTTATAATAAAATATGTAAATTTACAAGTTTTATTTTTTATTTTTATATGAAGTCGAGAGTCGAGGCCGTCATTATTGACAAAAAAACGTTTTTATTATTATTATTAAGTAAGACGTCTCAATGTGGCCTAACCGTAGTATGAAAATGGCTTTGAACGCCGAAACAATTGTCACAATAGTAAAAAATCTTAAATGCTTGTAGAACTTGATCATTTTTAATGATCTATTTTGATAGCCCCGATTTAGTCAGTTTAATTATATTTAATATTCCAACCAGAACTACTCGATCAAAAATTTTATTCAACTGTAACAATAATTTCAGGACTGAGTAATTATAAAATTCATTTGTACCTAGACCTCACTCAGAAGGTAATACTTTTTCAGACATAGTAGATATGTTTAACTGCACGTAATGCAAATACAAAAAGATTATTATTGCATACATCCTCAACAATTATTAATAAAATATGAGTCTAGAGTGTAAGTGTTAGAGGATGTGCTGTGTATTTTGTAAATTCGCCCTCGTTGCAAATTAGATGGTTATACCTACACGATGTTATTGCTGAATTTGTTTGTAAGACATTAATATTTAGTTGTATTTCGTGAAGGCTATCTATTCTATCTATATACCTACTGTGATGTGCTTTGCACCCGTGTCGCTATTGTAATTTGAATTTTAAAACAAAATAAGTAAAAACCCAAATAGGGCATATACGAGTTCAGTATAATAAATAAATAAATAAATAATAATATTATAAAATTTGATTTACTTTAAATAAAGCAAAATAAAATGGAGTTCTAGGAATTAAACACAATAATATTAATAATACGCTTCCTAACTAAAAGAGATCCGGAGCCATGATAGATAAAAATATTTTAAGTGTTTTTGAAGTTTTAGTTCTTTCTGTTGATTCGATCCCTTCAGCTCAGAATGTATTAATTAAATATTATGTTTCTCTTTGAAATAAAGCAGCTTTCATCTGATTGGAAATGAAATCAAAACACGCAGAGTGATTCATCTCAGGCCGCGGAGTCGGCATTGGTTCATTTCTTCTTCCCCCCGTTGCGTGAGGAATCAATGCCAAAATATCTCCAACTTGCGAATCGTAAATTCCGTGTCGGTTTGTTTACATTCATTTGTCAGAGAAGTTCAATTAGTTTCAAGTAAATAACGCATCTTTCAGTACAGCGAGTAAAGATAAACCCTCGCTTGTTTCCAAAGTCAGTTGAATATTTTTAATTAATTTTTGTTTACGCCGCTTTTGTCAGGAACGAATTCAGGATTTATTTTGTTATGCAATATAATTAGTAGAATCTCACTCTATATTATCAAATGCTTGATTTTCATTGTAAACAATACATTATTTTAGATTACACAAAAGCAATGAACTGAATAACTTGGAATTCCCTAAATTAAAACACATTTACAAAATTTTATCATTGAAGATAACAAATCCACAGAGCAAATAATACATAGAGATGCCCTAATAACCAACCTTAAATAAGTGGGGTGGGGGCGAGCAAAGGGTGCCTCCAATTTAAGTAAAATAACAACTAAGTAAGAAGGTTCGGCTTGTTTACAATATCCGAATATTTTGTTTGTGTATTTAGTTTGACCCTTTTTTATAAATGTTTTGTGATTTGCTTACCGCAGTCAAAATCACGCGAAACAAGCGTGGACGACAGTGAACTAAACTGTAGCCAAAATGGGTGTCACGCGACCTTTTCCTCCAGTCGTCGAAAGCGTACTGAGGGCAAGTCTATTAATTCTGACGTCAGTGAACAAATCGCAAACGAAATATGAAACCGAAAAGACAGAAAATAAAAAGGCATCGGTAGTATCTGGGAATCGAACCCAGGGCCTCCTGTCTTACCGGGACAACACTCTAACTCCTGAGCCAACGATACCTAAAGAATTATTAATGCTTATTCAAATTCCCCCTTTTTTGTAAATCTTAAAACTGAATTATGATATCGATAAAAATGACGGAAAATAATTCGGTCTCATTGACCAGTGGTTAGAGCGTTGCCTCTAAAATCATGAAAAATTGATTACTTCATTGGCCTATATTTCATAAATTAAAAAAAAAAAAGTAAAATACTTCTAATCCGTACTAGATATTTGCTATACCTTTTGATGAAAATCAATATCATTAGGTTTAGGTGGGTATTTTGGCGTTAAATAGAAAAATAAGTTTCATACAAAACTTAATTTTGGATTTCAGGTCAAAATACTCACCTAAACCCAATGATCTTTTTTTTCATCGAAAGCGTAGTAGAGATCTAGTACGGATTAGAAGTAAATTATTTATTTTTGAAAAATAAAACAATAACTTTGTTTACATCACTTTTATTTATACTTTAGCCGACCGGGTTTCGCTACTACCGTAGCTTCTTCAGGGCAGTATACAACCCTAATAAATTAAATAAATTAAGTAAATAAATTCTGGTAGAATCTTGCAGTCAGTATTGAAAGATAGCATCGAAAAATACATCGGAAATTAAATGAAAATGATTTTAACGGTTCTTAATTGAAGAATGACTTCGAAATGATAGAGAACTATGGGATGGCAGTAGGTAAATTGGTTATAGCACAGGTTTTGGATAGACCGAGAGGTCCTGGGTTCGTGTCACAGATGCGACCGTTACCTTTTTATTTTCTGAGTCCTTTCTGTTTCATATTTCAGCCACAAAGTAAATTAAACAGAAAACAATAAATTAATAAGAATACCTTTGTTTACACCCTTTTTAAATACATAAATATCAACATGTTTCGAAAGCATTGCCTTCCTTGTCACCATAAAGTGATGTAAACAAAGTTATTGTTTTATTTTTTAAATTATAATGTCACATCACCAAGTTACCGCTTCATATGAAAATTTTTATTTTTGTTTTACATTATGAGAGGGGTCGATTTTTCTCGATTTTAGAGGCACCTTTAACAATTATTTGGGGCTTAACGTTGATTTAAAAAAAAAAGTTTTACCCATCTGCATTGAAAATATGATAAAACTTAAATTAAAAATTAAGAAAAAAAATTAAGTTAGCATTATGGCGGACTTTAAATTAAATTAAAATCTGACAATTTACGTTGGAATACAAATGTGCCGTACATAATTTAAAATATCGACCCGAAAAAGGGTATTTTATTTAAATATTCTGGTTTTATATTTTTATTTACATAATTATATTTATATTCCAAATACAATAATAAAAAAAATAAAAAAATAAATACAATAATCCCGGAAATACTTTTCTAAATTACCTCTAAAATTATGATTTTTTTTTCATGCCATGTCATAATTTAAAACACAAATAAATAAAATACTTCTCATCCGTACTAGATATTTACTAAACCTTTAATTACAAAAAAAACATATCATTCAGTTTGGATGGGTATTTTGGCCACAAATCCAAAATTATGTTATGTATGAAACAGGCAGCGAAGCCGTTCCTCATGGTGCATTCGGAGATTGAGAGAAAATATTTCGTCAAAATTTAAATTTTCGTTATTTAGTAATATTATTAATAATTGGATAATTTGTGAAGCGCCGTTTTTATGAAAAATCACCCGAAGGTGACTGGCTGATGTTCCCCCATAGATAAAGTATCTAATGAAGATCAATTTATGCTGGATGCTGTCTACATACAAGTAATATAATTTCTACAAGTTATTTAAGGAAATCATTTAAATATTATGAAATACATACTAATTTATCTGAAAATAGATGCAGTTTGAAAACCAGTGAAGGAAATTTTGAACGTTTAACCTAAATTTCTAGTACAATTTCATATCGAATTTAAATAAAAATAAATTTTGATTTCAGTTGGTAATTTTTTGTCTTCTAAAACCTTTTCCTAACTACCTGTATAGAATTCACTTAATACAATTAATAGTATTTTTTGCGTTAGCAGACTACAAAGCGTGTATTTTTGGCTACTGACCGTGAAGCATACTTTACTTAAGTAAATAGGGTTAAATAATAGTAAATACATTTATGTACGATTCCCAGAGTGTATTAGTAAGTAGGCTATTATAATTTTAGTAATAATGGATTTTGCATTTTTGTACGTACTGTTAGAATCTCATTTTATAAAAGCTTCTATCCAAAGAGACTATACAAATGTGCGTTATGTATCAAGCAAATCCAGTAGCAATAAATTGACTAAAAGTGATATCTTTATGTAATGTAAATATCGGTGCATATTTGGGTAATATTTTGTGTTTTTTTTGCCACATTGAAAAAAGGGACTCTTCATCGCGGAGATTGAAAAAGTCGACATACAGATGGTCGGTCATTTAGCCACAGTGGCTCGTGTTAGTATGTAGTATCGCATCGACTGGAGTAGTAGTGACTGAAGAAGATTGATGAAGTCGATGTCATTCCCGAAGCGATGTTGACAAGCCAGTCCGACAGAAGGAAACACAGACACGGGCTCCACACTCGCTTCTCACTCATCTCCGTTTCATCTGCGGATTGTGGCGGATGCTGGGTAGGGGATAGTGGGGCAATGGCGAACTGCGGGTAACTCCGAATGTTCGAGTTCTATAAGGTTCCGATACTTCCACATCCATACTAACCGGGCCACGTAAAAACCGCGTCGCTCTTCAGCGCCGATCTGCATTTCATAGAGGGAAGTTGCGCATGTCGTTGAAGGTAAGAATATAATTTAATTCAAAATTATGTTAATATTTGCAACGCTCTTAAATGGTGGTGTTTCTATTATTATTGTAGTGTAGTGCTGTTACATTTTACGATCGTAACTATGACTTACCTACATATTCATACAGTGTGAAACGAAATCAAAGTTTGTGGTGTGGATTTATTATCGGGTGGGGTTGTGCTTTTGCCAGAAAACGATAATGTTCGCCACTACCCTGTGTGCTTCAGGTAATTACCTTAATACCTTTGTTTTTCATTAAAATTTGTATTTTTTTTAATGTTGTTGTTCTACGTTTTTGGTGTTATTCGCTTTGAAATTTCATGTTCCACGCTTTCGTGCCATATTTTGATAATTCTGGTAGTACTTTGCTCTCATATATCGCGACATTTTATCAAAATCGGGATATTTTCAAACGTCTTACATTCACAGCTTCGTATCTATTTAGGTTTTTGTAATACACCTGGAGCCTAAGATGAGTTAAAACATATACAAATCTCTTGGTTTACTCGGTCCGGATAATTACTATCTGAAATATGATTCGGTTCATAGACACGTATCGAATCCGGAAAGTCGAAAATCGTGGGTTTACTTTGCGCGTACATAGTTCACGATGTTCGGCCGCCATTAATGTCTTTATTAGTATTGGGACAAACTTTGATCCCACCCATTTAAAACTATATGCGGCGCTATGTCTATTTTTAGTCGAGTTATTGAACTTTGAAATTACTTCATCAAAGACTGTCCATCGTTTGGGCCTGATTGCCTCCCCACACCGGAATCGATTAAAAACGTTTTCATGTCAAAAAAGGTTTTTATTTAGACGATTCTTTTTTTTTTGGTGTTCGCCATTACCCCACTCTCCCCCTACTGCGGGCACTGGCTAGTGTTGTTTCGTGCCAACGGATGCGGGAATAGCCTCAGCTTTGATGGAAAGTTAAACAACATATGAATTTAAATGATCTGTAATCGAATCAGTAAATTAAATAATTGAGGAGCATTCTTAAAACTCAACGATTGCTTAATCCAGCTATAGATATTCAGATTTTAATTTTTATTGAATACGTATATCAAAATTTGTTGTGCTCTTTGTATTTATATAGATCTTGCATGTTTTAACTATAATATCAGAGTTATATTACCACTACTCTTTTAGATTTGAAACAATCAAAGAAGTGTTAAAAATTTTAATGCCGGTAATAAGGTGAGTATTGAAAAATCGCTTTCCAATAAATGTGTACTATCTAATACGACTTCTCCGGATTACGGATGGTCGTGTTTTATCTGCATTGATTAGGTTTCTTTTTGTATTCATCGTAAGGCAATCCTGATGTTTTTTTTGTTGCAAAAAGACTGCATGAATCTTTTTTTAAATGTTTTATTTTCATGTGCAGAGATGTATCGCCACTACGTACGTATTGGTATCATCCAATTTTTGTAACATTTAAATGGTTTTCACACCTACTGTTCTTTGTTAAAAATAAAAATAAAATAATCGTATTAAAGCTATAATTTTTATCTGTGTATAATAATTATTATTATATACTAGCTGATGTGTACCCGGCCTTGTCGTTTGGGTACCATAATTGATTTGACAGCGAAAGTAATGCCTTGTGACGACTATTATTACCTCTAAACAAAGAAACCGAGAAACACTAATTTAAATTTTTATTTTATTCCAAACATTTATTTTTACAAAATACTTCAAAATAATAAAGTTTTTACTATAATAATAAGCAGGTACACCTACTTGTGTTTTCAATTTTGAATATATTCTACCCAAACAAACCTTCTTCTTTTGAATATGTAATCTGTTACTAATCAGAGTGGTATATCTATGGGCTAACCTCAATACAACATGGCGGGTTCAATGTTTTTCATACTAAATTTAAAACGTTATAGCAACAGTTTTACAAAATGGATGTCATTAAAACTACTCTCTAAACCTTTCCGGAACCATTAAAAACAAACTGCTATTTTCAGCAAAATCGGTCAAGTAATTTTCGATAAAATCGAAGATAGACAGACAGTCAAACATTCACTTCTCTCTATATATATATTGTACATAGTGTAGGTACATATAAATAATTTTACCATGAATTATAATTTATAAATTAATTTAAAGAAAACGTAAGTACCTATATTGTATATTTAAACAAATATTTACCAAAATAAAATAACATATCAAAACATTCACACAAAATACCCTTCAGACGTTAAAATATAATTTAAAAATATAAATCAAGCTCAAGACGGTATCTTGTATGTACAATTTATTAATAACCCAGAATTTAAAAGTACACAACGGCAACCTTCAGACCCCCCGTAATAATATTCCAAAGCAAAAGTAATTTTTTTACAACATTTCAACATTTTGTCCGGTAAAGGCCTCTCTTATTTATAGCAAACGAATGTGGTTTAACGCGATGTTGCAATATTCGCTGTTGTGTGATCCGGGAATATGTGTTGCCATATTTAATTATTTTATATTCTAATCTTGGCAACATTAAGAAAACCAAATATATACTTTTTTCATGTAAACTTATCACACCAGTCGCCATGCTTGGATGGACATTAAGTCGACGACAAATATAAACCGCTCACAAAAATGGCCATCACTTTGCTGTCTGCTAACTCATGCAATATTACAAATGATCTGTATTTTCTATACGGGGTGGTGAGAAAGATGTATAAAGACAAAAATTCTCATACTGTAATCTTTTAAATTCTATGAAATACACACGAAAATGTCTGAAAATAGGTTCATTTTTAAATCCAGTGAAGGCAATTTTGAACGTTTTACATAAAATTCCATTATGTATTTCATATAGAATTTAAAAGTTTACAGTTTGAATTTTTGTCTTTTGAAACAGGTGTATGTATTTCTTGCGTTAGCAAACCACAATGTGTGTATTTTTAGGTGCTGACCGTTACGATGGGTCGTATTTACGTAATTTGAAATCTTGGCGATGTATTTAAGGAACTTTTCTGAAGTTAAGAGCAGTAATTGTCATTTCTACTGCCAGAATAAGAGCTCCCATCAGACAGCATCTAATTATGAGCGTTTTAATGGCGTTCCCTCGTGCACATGCCTCTACCTCCGTAGCCGTGCGTTGCGGCACCACACCTCCAAATTAAAATGCAACCAATCACAGGCGGTCTTGTGTGCAATTTTCGTCAATAAATCCACCTTTCCACGGCTGGATTTATGAATGCATTACACTAGCGGCCTGCATGCACTTCCGAGTGCATTTGCTTTGCTCCCGGCGCGGGTTGCATGCGGCCCAAGACTGCTATGCTAATCCGTAATTTTATAATTACAAAGGAATTATAATTAGGAATGGAATCCATTGGGTAATGTTATAATTAAGGCAGTCATTAGGTCACCATTGCAGGAAACTCACATCAAATCTAAGAGTGAAATGTACACGCTATATACTGTACAATTATTACCTTCATTTTTAAATGCGCTGCCATCATATTGCCACTGTTTTTTTTCAGAAAATGATACTGAATTATCTTAAAAGAACTATAGGTAAGCGTTGGAAGCCTCGATGAGAAAATGCCCATTTTACTTCGTCTTCTTTTCTCATTTTAATATTTTCTTATTTTCTTAATTTCTTATTTTCTTATTTTCTTTTATTCTTATTTTCTAATTTTCTTATTTTCTTATTTCATATTTTCTTATTTTCATATTTTCATATTTTCTGGTATTTTTATTTTCTTATTTTTATTTATTTTCTTTTTTCCTTATTACCTTATTTTCTTATTTCCTAATTTTTTTATTTTAGTATTTTTTTGTTTTCTTATTTTCTTTTGTTCTTTTTTTTTGCTTACTGAATGAATAATTAAACCTTAATAATTCAAACGAAAAAATAGATTTTGAGAAAGAAAATTGAATTATTTTTCCACACACAGCCGATACACATCTCCGAATAAAAAGAAAAGAGTTTTTTATTACCCTGCCAACACCTTGGTTATGGTGTTTAAATGAAATTTCAATAATGATTAAATATTCCAACAAATTACGTTACCATTTATGAAGTATTCAGCGAATAACAAAAAAACGATTCTTTTCAAAAGTAAACGGGTATGTAAATAAATAAAAAATCACCCCTAAAAATAAAGTTCCCTCCATTTTGGACGGCAATTTTCTAATTTGTCTATGGGCTAATATAAAACTGTAGCGGGCAGGAAGGGGCTTGATCCTAATTTATCGTTTCCCATTTCCGTTTTTATTTAAAGTTGGAAGTTGGAAGCTTGGTTATCATCGATCCTGTTCGCCATCAGCTTCACTGCGAGCTGTTTTACTGTTTGTATAAATTAGTTTTTTTTAGAAAACGTTCGTGTTTACCTGAAAAGGTCTTTTAGATCTATCGCGGAATGTTTGCATTTTAAATTAGCGGATCAGAGTCGGATGGTACTTGCCTAGTTATAATATGTAGATACAGTTGGGCGTAGTAGGCAGGTACCAAACCAACCTTTATATTTTTTATGAGCACGTTCTAAAATTCATTAAAAAAAATAGTGAAAGTGTCGATGTATATACAATATTGTTTTAATACAAAATTTTATTTCGAGAACGACTTGACTGATTACAATTTGATTAAAAGCTTAAACGGGCCGAGTTTACATGTAAATAATCAGAAAAGGGCGAATCAAATATGACAGGAGGTTGAAACACCATAAAGTAAGCTTTCTTCGATGTGCAATAATTTGATAGGAAGGTATAGGTACTGAACTGAATTACGTAGATATATATGTATATTATTTTGGTACCTACCTATACGATTTAATTAAACAACGTCTTAGGACGGTCCAACGCCTCGTTAGTAATCCTACTAATGATTGTTTAAATAAATATTTTAACAAACGCTTAAATAGGTAATAAATTACCCGTGTATATCCATTTGCAAATGTAAATACGTGATTTATAAATCATGTACCAAATGGGTAAGCAGAAAAAAAAGTTTAATCATCATTATGTTGTAACATTTTGCAAAATAAATATATTATAACGTGTCGAAAACGTCTTCAGTTTATGGCCCAACACAAATAATTTGGAGGTTATAAGTGGGGTTACCCACCTAAATAAATAACTTCTAAACATAATTCCATATTGGTGAGGAATTTTAAGAATTTTCTGGTTGTCCCACCTGTCCGAAGTTGGCAACATAATAGTTTGGGATTTGGATAATAGATGGCTCTTTGTGCGATCACCGCCGTATTTCATAGCTGTCAAAATAGCGTCAACTGTCAATCACGAGCCAGTCCTCGCCTAGCCGCCATTATGATGAACGCCTTGTTTTTAAGAACCTTTTTTTTATACACCGATGTGGGTTTTATGGTTTTAATACGTTTAGCTTACAGCTCGCCTTCCTTAAACATGGTTTTAAAATAATCACGTAATGCAATTGAGCTACTTACTGCTGCTATTCATAGGAGATTTATATCATTTTTTATGATTTTTTAATACATCTGTCATTCGATTATTTTTGTATGATGAAATTTCATTTACGAGATATTCGATGTTTCTAGAATATTTGGATGAATGTAGGAATGTAAGCATACCTACTTAAGCGTACCTTTTTGGTTTAATTTAAGTAAAACGACAAATAAGTAGAAAGGTTCAGCTTGTTTACGAAAACCGGATTTTTTATTAGATTATTTAGTTTGATCCTTTTCATAAAAGTTTAATAATTTGCTTACTGCGTTCAAAATCACGCGAAACAAACGTGAACGATATTGAACCAAAACTGGTGCCAAAATGGGCGTCACGTGATCTTTGCCTCCAGCCATCGAAGTCGTATTTAAGGCACGTCTATTAATTCTGACATCAGTGGTACATTCTGTTACTCTTAACATGTTATTAATTTTGTTCCATTTTTGAAAAGGAAAAAAAAACAAATGGAATTTTTTCTTCTCCTACCATCATTGATAAGCAGAAAATATTGCTTGTGCAATAATGGAGGACTTAGCTAGTAAAGGATTGAATGGGAACCCGACGCTATGAGCCACGCAGCTTTAACCAAACTGTACTGAAGTACAGTTTGGTTAAAGAGAGAAATAAATAAATATTTAGTTAATATCACGAACATTGCAGAATTTTGATGGGTGAGAGCGGATAAAAATGGGCAATACTGGAGGCATTTGAAGGAGGCCTATCAAAGCATAAGTATGTGTCCTAGTTCTTGAAATCCATAGACTATCATTCCAGTTCATATAAAAAAACACACACACACGCATTCTGTTTCGCTACATTTTGGTATTTCGCTAATAAGGCGTAGTTATCCATTAATAGCATAACACAAATCTAAATGAAAGTCGAGATGTTGGAAGAAAGTAGTTTTTTTTCGTTAAAAAATCGCACTTAAGAGTCCGGTAACAATTCTCATCGGAATAATATAATTCCCGATTTGGGCATAGGGACCTACCTACCTATAAAAAACCATATGAAATTGCAGGATTATGATCGGGCGATCGAAAGAAAATATCTCTCTCACAATGTCAAAATCTTAACTGCTATTTTGCTTGAAGTGTGTGATTTTCTCACATTTGTAATATTTGTATTATTGCAATTGGAATTGTTGTGTGAATCGCAGGTATCAGTACTAGGAGTTCATAGTCCTTGAGGAGGTGAACATTTGTATGTGAACAGTTTACATGTACACGCTTTAATAACATGTCCGGGGTACTGGGTATAGGGTACGGGCAGGGCAATGGGAATGGGGCAGCCAGCCACGGGCATGATTAGTCTGTCAGTGCGAGATCATCACAGGTTAAATTTATGTGGTCGGAGCGATTGTCGGAACTGTGAACGCGGACCGCCGATGGCGACCCATGGCATTCCGATCCTCGACTGTTTCCAGTCCGGTCTACAGTTCTACCATTACACCTCCTGCCTTGTGCCTTTGCCTATGGGTTTCATTTCAAATCAAATCCTAAATATACGGGGGTGACGCGATGCTTACGACCACATCTGAGCAATCCTCCTGAATCATAGAATATCTATTTACTGATGAATGAGGAATTCATGTTAACTTCTTTTTACAATGCTTGCCGGTATTTTATCAATCACCCATTTTGAACCAGATGTCGCCACCATACTTGTCAATGTATCCAAACATTTCTCCACAATGGCGTACCGATCGGAATAGAATGACTTCAGGGAGTATTGATCTGTCAGTTTTATTATATCAGTTCAAAATGTTTTAATAATCATTCTAGGAATAACGATATTCCATAAAACTCACATTATTCAGAATAAACGTTTGTTTTTATATCTGAACTAGCTGATATGTACCCAGCCTTGCTTCGTTTGGATGCCATAATCGATTTGACAGCGACAGCATTTGAAAATTTTATTTCATTCCAAACATTTTTTCATAAAAAAGGTCCTAAGTAGGTATCTACTTTGTTTTCCATTTTGAAAATATTCTACCCTAACAAACCATTGAATGTGTAATCTGTGGCTAACCAGAGTGGTATACCTTTGGGCTAACCCCAATACGACATCGTGGGTTCAATATTTTAAATATTTATTTTAAAACGTAACTGTTTTACATATTGGATTTCATTCAAAATACTTTCTAAACCTTCCCGGCACTAAAGGGAGGCAACTGTGCTATTTTCGGCGGAACCGGTAAAGTAATTTTCGAGAAAATCGAGGATAGACAGAAAAACTTTCACATTTTTATATATAGAGATTAACTTTTTAGATTCGTCTTATTTTTCACTATAATTCCATATTATTATATAATTACTCATGTTAAATGTTTTGGATTACTTTCTGAATATAAAAGTGAGTATAATACAGCTGAAATCTTTGTGCAAATACAAATTTGGAAGGTCTTGATTTAAAAAAAAGTACCCGCGTATTAGGGGGCGTTGGTATATGAAATGCTCTCCGAATTTCTAGAAATTCTGGATGCCATATTAAAAGGTTGCATTATTTGAGCCTTAAAAACACTATGATAGCATTCCTTAGTAATTTAGTTAATAGGTGGATTGTACAAAGTTCCGAGAACAGTTAATTGTTGTAAAGGAACAGACAGTTGAAATAAAACGTCCAGCGAATCGCAGCAATTAAGTATAATCAGAAGTTGAAGTCTCGGCTTGTCTGGAGGAATTGATCTG
Organism: Halesus radiatus; assembly: GCA_022606495.2. Classification (NCBI taxonomy): domain Eukaryota; kingdom Metazoa; phylum Arthropoda; class Insecta; order Trichoptera; family Limnephilidae; genus Halesus; species Halesus radiatus. Next base: position 70,365 of record JAHDVE020011983.1, read on the forward strand.
AACTTCTTCAAACAGAATCAACTGTCAGTCTTCTAGAATGTAGAGCTACAGATGTGGTTGCCGAAGAATAATCTGTCAAAGGATGAAAAACGGGATCAAAGCCAAAAGTCAGTGATCGAATTAAACAATTTTGCCCACCGAAACTCCTGATTTTGAAGAAGTACCCAATATTTAAGGCATGAAGAACATTTTCTATTTTAGCTGTTATATGGCAATAAGATAATATAAACAAATCTTTAATAAAATATGATACAGAAAAGACCAAAATAAAAGGTAACGGCCGCACTATTGAACAAATATGATGGTCTTCTTGATTGTATATATCCTTGATAGCTGCGGGTATCTTTAAAATTATTTAAGTGTTACCATTATATTAAGTCTATCCTCACTGTAATAAAACTGTACTACTGTTTTTTATTTCTCAATTTGTTTAAAACTTGCTGATATTTTGATATTTTTATAATATTATTTAAATCGATATTATGTAATTGGACTGTAGTATCTCTATAACAAAACTGTTATGCTGTTTTCACATTAAAAAAAATTCAACTTGTGTATATTGATCACAACATGCATGCAACTATATTGTTCTAATTTTGCGCTATATTTGTAGAACGATTGTTATTTATTGTTGTAATATTGTTGAACTAAACTCTTGCTCACAAGCTACTTGCAGTGGCTTAGCGGGTACTAGTTCCCATTGTATGTAATTAATATTATACAATAAAAAATAAATAAAATAAAACTGCGCCTCGAACACAGGACCTCTCGGTTTATCCGGGACAGCGCTCTATTCAATTGAGCTAATGCCAGTGGCCCCGGATAGGCTGAGAGGTCCTGATGCGACCGTTACCCTTTGGTTTTCTGTGTCGCTTCTGTTTCATATATCATTTGAGATTTGTTAATATTAACTTCCATAATTAAAAAAAAAAACAATGAAGTTCATATGCATCAATAATTTATTCCAATAAAAAATGAATAAATTAAATATATTTGTTTTTCATTGGCACTAACAAGATTTTTTTTGAGTTGTTGGTTTTAGGTGAAAAAAAAATGTGGTCAGAAAAAAGTTTTTTAACACTTTTGAAGCGGCATTTTAATTTTTTTACGAGAGCAAAAATAGTAGGTAAATGTAAATACATCGTTTAAAATAAGTTCATGTGGACACAGCTCATTGACAGTGGAACTATGGCATCCTCAAGGGGAGCGGAGAGGGGTATATATGGGAGAGATACGACATACCTGGCTATTCAGATCTGATCACCAAACACGACAAATATCATTTCAAGCAACTTTTAGAATCTGAATGGTGGTCTTTTACCAGGGCGATATTGAATGTACCACTCTACCATCTTTCTGGATCTTTTTTTTATTTTAGGCTTAATAGCTACTTACCAAGCAGAAGTAAAGTTAAGCAATATTAATGGAAGTCGAAGGTTGACTTAGCCAACTGAATTCAGTAGGAAGGTACCCAAATGCTAAAAAGTTCTTAATAAGGCATTTAGCGAAAAGAAATTTGAAAACTAAGCTATTTTTATGGTAGGATTGCTAGCAGTGACGTTCATTCCATAGAGGTTGAATAGGGGTGGGCAGACCCCAAGAAGAACGAGCCATAAAAATTAATTGTTAAAATTAGACTGAACTCAAAAGAGAAAGAACATAAAAATATTCAATCGCGACTGAGACTCTAACTCAGATCCTTTATTCTGTCCGGGACTTGCGTCTCTGACGGAATTCAACAAGGTCTCTGTAGCTCAATTGGTAAAGACTCCTCCTTGACGGCCTCCATGGTCGAGGGGTAAGACTCTCGACTACGAATCCGAAGGTCGCGGGTTCAAATCCCGGCGTGCGCAAGTAATTTTTATTTAATTAATTTGTGTTGTTTCACAATTAATTCATTTAAAAATAATATATAGTATATTTGCGCACGTTCCAGAGTGGAAGATACTCTCAGTATCGCCCTGGTGAAAGACCACCATTCAGAATTGAAACGTTGCTTGAAATGGCTTTTAGCCGTGTTTGGTGACCAGATCTGAATAGCCAGGAATTTACCCTTTTCCCCACCTTCCTCCCCCCCTTCTCCTTCCCCTCCCCAATACCTTCAGCCTCACAACATTCCCCAATTGGGAATGCCATAGTCTCACTGGCTCCAGATGGTTGGGAGCAGTTCGGGACTCTCGTGCGGTATTCATATAAAAAAAAAAAACTCCAGCCCCGAGTCTGAGTTCGAGTTTTTTTTTTATTTTGGGTCTTCTTCGGTTTCATATTTTCAAATTTTCAATGCACAAATCATACGCGAATATGAACAACTACACACGGCCTACCTTTGGCCGTGCACGCCACTGATTGCAAGGCTAGCGGAACATTTTTTTTGCGACTGTTTAGATATTCGATTGAATGCTAGATTGCGCAATACTTCGCAAGAATTTTGTAGTGAGTGTCAAGAACCTTTAATAAAAATACCATCCAGAATAGGTTGGTAGGTACTGTATTGATTTGGTAATAAAACACATCCTCTGTTACAGATCTTCCATCTTCATGGAACACGATTCGGAATACCTGACAGATGTAAACGCAATTAAAATATTAAGCACATGGATCGACCCGAGCCCATTTTAACGGTATAATTAAATGATCCTTTATATGCCTTATTTTTAATTGTCTATTTCGAAAAATTTTCGTCCATCCGTACGATATTATTATGTCCCAGAAATGTAGCATTTGATGTTTTGATGAGCGTGAAAAAACTGTCATAAAAAATAAGTTTAGTCTGCGACCACATGCGATACCTATTCTCTTAATGCCTGCAAACGCCTATATACAATGACATTACAAACAATAGACCCGTTGAAGAACTCACAAAGAGGCAATCAAAATATACGGTAATTGCCGTACTTTTATTGTAACCAAACCAGTATTAAACTGTCACGCGTCGCGTAAGGTTGTCTGCTGTCTCTAATCAAATTGCACAAATAAGTGCCAAAATGACCTCCTGTGTGATGAAAAGTGTTTCCATCACAAGGCAAACACCAGTAAACAAAACACAGTGAACACCAGTAACATTTCATTCGTAAATACGAGAAAAATTGCAGAGTATCTAAAAAAAAAGATTTTTTTAATCATTTGATTTGACTAAAAAAAATTTTTTTTAAGGCCCGGTCATGCAAATTACTCAATATTATACATTATATAATAATTGCAATCGGGAAACTATCAATGACATTACGAATAATTGACAAACACACAATGTAACAATGGAAAAAGTCCATAGAGAAAGTGAGATATGTATATTTTTTTACAGTATCTTCATACATTGAAAAAAAAATTGAAAAAAAAAACAACCGAATTCTCAAATTTACATAAAAGATTTATACTCCTAGGTCCCAGACAGGACAAAGAAATTGATTATCTGCTCAAGAAAGAATTTCGATATTAGAGATCAATTTGACCGGTAGAATTGAGCTTCATTTGGACACGCCCACAACACGCTTCTATCGGTTTGTCTCTTCAGTGGAATGAATAAATAAATTGCCCGACAAGAACTATCTGGGGCGAATGGGAATTTTTTCAGAAATATGATTCTAATTTTTATGAATGTGTATTTACTTAAAAGATATAACAAAGCTTTTCATGTAAGCAATATTTGAAATACATTTTTTAAATTTTAATTAGGCTATAACCAGTGCCTAAGAGATTTCTTTATATATGGTACGAACATAAACAAATAAATAAAAATGTTTGCCAGCGTAATTTTTTTTACAATGGGCAGATAAAGTAAATGGATTCCATTACTTTTAATGCAGTTAGGTTTCTGTTTCGATGTAATTATTTATTCATGAATTAATTTTATTGTTGTTGATTACTTTTTTTCTTTTAAAATTTCACATAATTTTTAACAGCAATAAAAACATGTCAAGTAATCAATCCAGTGAAATCGATCTTTACATTTTAATTTTAAAAATATTAACGATGTAATCATTTTAATTATCTTATTATGTGGTATTACGTGAAATGTTAAATTAACCATGTTTATTAGGTTATATAAAATTTAACGTCTAAAATGAAACGTTTTTTTTATGATGAAATGCACAACACTATTTTGATTGTGTTTCAGATGTTACTTATTCGAAAACTTCTCGAGAAAAAGTATGCATTTAACATAAAATGTATCTTAAGTGGGGTGGTTTAATTCGTGGAATTATTTATAATAGTTGAAGTTATCGGGTTAAGCAATTTAATCAGGGCCGCAATCAAACAATTTACGCGGGAAAAAACATCAATTTTGACGGATTTTGGAAGCGGCCGCGGCTGCCCGGCCGGCGAGGATCAGACCGAAATTGCCTCCCATTTTCTCAATATACATAATGTATGCTTTATATGGAAGTAATCGTTTTCGTGAACAAAATTACAGGTTCCCGGACTGATCGCTTCCATTTCATTGGGCTGGCTACTTTATAAACGACCTCTCGTGATATTCGTTATTATGAAAACACCTACCCCGGAGTTTTTAACGTCCCTACACAACGTTAATTCGTTTTTTTATAGGCGGCCTATATAATGTAACTACCTATATTACGCATGTAGGTATGGATGTAGCATTTTAAATTGCCGCTGAACGTAGTGGTACCTAGTTTATGTGCGGCCATGGGTAATTATTCTCCATGTATTGGGCTCTATGGCTTTGGGTGATTCCACATCTCATCACGATTTCCTCCAATTTAAAATATCGATAAGTTGTTTTCCTCCAGTGGTGAAGTCATTATAAAAACGATAATTAACATGATTTACTCAGCGGTTTGTTACAAATGTAAGCTACCCAGCTTTTAATCGCCTAAAAAGTTAATTAAACTTTCAATTAGCGTTATATTTTATATAAGTTTTCCCACCGGTATCTAGTTGAATGATTGCTTAAATAAATAAATAAATGATTCGTTAGGAGAAATACAGAAATTTATGCGTTTATTTTTATCAGAGTGCGCAGTCAAGATCGGATCAACGATGATAAAAAGATTTTCTGCCATTTTAAATAGATTCCAATCTAAGGACACGTTATAAATGAAGCATTTAAACAAAACAAAAAATCACATGTTTTCACCATTCCGTTCAATTCGCGAGTCGTTCCGTTTAGTTTTTATGTTGGAATATAGCGCAGTATCCAAAATCTCCTCGTTAAATCTCCATCGGGCGATGCAAGAGTGTATAAAAAATAACAATTTTCTCAATCAACGATCGTGGCTCATCATTACGGAGCTGTCGAATGGGTCATTAGGGCTCCAGGTAGAAAGGGACCATTTGACGGACTGCCCCTCCCGTTTAATGGGCCCCATTTGTTCGGGGCCCGCGGGCGCAGCAGGCATATCATATTATTTATGAAGTTTGATGCGTCTGACAGAAATTATTGGGCACTTCCATGGCGGCTAGATAGCCTCAGAGCGGTGATGGCTATACCCGGAGAGGATTCAGATCGGGATGACAGGGTGATGGCGATGGTCACCGACCAGATGGTTCAATTATGTTACCAGCTTCTGCCGAGACCGATGACATTGTTTTATTAAGTGGATTGGTTTCAATAATTGGCTCACAGTTTATGGAATCATTTTATTTGGTAAGTTTAGATGTTTTGTTAAAATTTATGAAGGCGTTTGTGTTTACCTAACCAGAAATAACCAAACCATAACCTAACCTAACCTAACCTAACCTAACCTAACCAGAAATAACCAAACCATTCTAGCATTTTTGGAGGTTGAAATAGTATGCAAGTACATGAGTGCCAAAACGTTATAAGATAAAAAAAATTCAACATCTACGATTAAATGAGAATGAATAAGATTGAAAAATGGACACTTGGGCGGATTGGGCATGTGGGAATAACGAATTGTTGGATAATTAAGTCTTGAGAGTACCTTAGATGTTAGTTTTTTGTTTTTGTTTTTAAGTTATTATTTTAAGTTCTGCAAGCATTTTTGTTTGTTATTATTATGACAGCATTTTTGGGGTTCAAAGCCATTTTCAAACAGTTTTAAAATGTTTGAAAATGATTTTGATCGCCGGAAGTTAATAATGACTTTATTAAATTTGATTGACTTAAAATAAAATCAAATAAATTAAATGGAATTCTATGATATAAATGCAATAAAAAAAATATTAATCAGATGTTAGAAATGAGGTCCTTAGGATAAAACCACGTATTTGTGACGGATGAGGTGATCTGAGATTAATGTAACGTCAGAAGAAGATTTAAATAAACTATTAAACTCTTTAAACGAGTGTATATGAATATGAATGAAGCAAGGGTAGAGTGCCAGGGCTTTATTTATTATTATATTATTTGGCTTTTCATTATCTCGTTTACCTTTTATGAAAAATGGTGTGATATCTTGTTAGTACAATATTTTGCATCTGGTATATGCTTTTACTGAAAATTTTAATGTGTATCGTGTTGTCTATAGAAACAATGATTTTGTTAAATATGTTTATTAAAATAAATTATTTTAGAGTAGGATATATCGCAAATTCTGTCATATGTCAAATCAAACCAAACAATAAATAATACAACCTCTGTGATTGTATTACATATTTGCATTACTCGTTTGAAAAGTTCGCAGAATTCAAGCGCACGCCACGAATTGCAAACTGTCAGAACCCAGTGGAAGGGGTTAAACTCCGCCTACCCCGTCCCCGATAAGCACAAGTATGAATATTTATTTCAGATTAGTCAACTATGATACGTCGGCCTTGGTAAGCCATACCGCTGATAGTCCTATTGTAACTTCTCTATCTTTCTTATAAATGATTCACATGACAGAATGAGAGGCTAAAAGTTACAGCGGAGCTCTCACGGGCAAGACAATACCTATCTATTGCAAAAAAAGAGTCCGGTTCGAGTAATTTTATATAATTACACGTTATGGCGAAGTGAATGCGATTGACATGGTGAAAACTGAATAATGAATAACGAACAATGATAATGAAAGAGGAATTCGGACAATTGATTTGATGAACTCTTGAAAATGATTTCACAGTGAGGACCGCCCACCCCAGCCTTTGTGGGACACCGCCATTCAGGTCATTGTTACACGGGGATACACGGTTACAGTGCGCGGGACAAGGTATAAGTATTCCAGGGTATCAGGGGAACACGAGGCCGAGGAGGACGCGGCCGTTGTGTGCACTGTGTACCGCTAATGCGACCATAGTATCCGGAACGAATTACGCTTATACCTCTGCTGCGTTATACCATCCTGGTACATCGATACGTATATTGGTGACTAAAATAAGTTTTTTGAAGCGATTAAGGGGAGAGTCTTCGCCTTGAAATACATTCTGCATTTTGAGCAGTCCATATACCTGAAAATCTTTTCCCTCAAATGTATGCAGTATTCAAATGTTGTGAATAAGAAATTAAAACACATTTACTGTTCTGATATTGCTTTTCTTACAGGTAGGTACTTAATATTTTGATAATCACTTCAATTCTATCCCTTTATTATTTATCTGCACATATTTTTCCGTTTATACTGTCTTATACCGTTTAAAAAATATTTATTTTAACGCTTTCATTGCAATAGCTGTGAAGATTTGCTCTGCTAAATTGGGGTCAATTGCGTAGAGCGTTTGGCTGTCTTTTAAGAGGAACGGCTGCGCGCCGTGTTTCATACAAAACATTATTTTGGATTTAAGGCCAAAATACTCACCAAAAACCGAATGATCTTTTTTTAAAATTAAAGGTATAGTAAATATTATAAATTATTTATACATGAGTACGTAGATATAATCTACAATGAACAGTAAAAAGGGTTTGTGTCGATAGACTGTCCTCTTAAGTCTGCGATGACAGTACACGGTGTCCTGGTCATCACTTTAATAATGCAGGCAATATGATTAACACTTACACCGGCTTAGCTGGCTTCAGATTGATTTGAAAATGTCCCCGGACTATCAAAGATACGTGGCCGGTTCGCCGCCCGTGGGAAATGGCCCCCCAAACAAGGGAAATATAAATTGGAAGTATTGTAGGCGGTGACAGAAGGGGAATTATGCGACCGGCTTAGCTATTAAGCATTAAGCTGGACTTGTGGTTTTATTTTACAAATTACCTAATCGAGGAGGTCGTGTTCTTGGAAGATTTTGGTTCTCACGCCAATCGTTTATCGAATTAAAGCTTCAATTAATATATATATTTAAAGATACATACCTTGTTTCTACGCCAATTAAAATCTAAGATTTTTTTGTCTAGATCAGTGGTCGGCAAACTCATTAGTCAACAGAGCTAAATATCCACAGTACAGTGATTGAGATTTCTTTAGAGAGCCAAATTTCTTAAACTTTAAACTATGTAGGTAATAACTGTTTATTAACTCAATAAACTTTAATTAAAGTTTTAAGCCTTAATAAAACTATAGGTACATTTAATAAAACTTGATAACACACATAATAATGATCTTATTTATTGATAAAAATTAAATTGTAAGTAAGGTATCCATAAAATTAAATCATGACAATTGACTGACAAACGCTTAATGTGAACAATGGCTTTGCATCTCCTTGGAAATTTTGGGTAAGTCAGGTTTGTATGTAGTTGTTTTTAATTTTAGGCACGATTCCAGACTCATTAATTATACGATTTCTCATCCCACTCTTGATAAGATTCATACTCGATAAAGATTGTTTGCATGAATATGTAGAATCGAAAGGGGAAAGAACGGCAAACACTAGTTTTTTCAACTGATCATATGATTCAGGAATACTATTCCAGGTGTTCAAAATCATCATGTCTTTCAAAGCAGCCCATTTGTTCTGTGAACTGAGTTCACATTTTTTTATCCAATATTTCCATATCACTACAAAGACATTCAAATTTAGGGCTCCATAATTCATTGTTTTTGAAATCCAGTAACAGCACTTCATAGTTGCCAGTGTCAACATTTAAGGGAGAATTTTTTTATTCTGTTTCATCAGTATTTAGTGTATTCAGTATTTTTAACAAAGGCTAACGTATCGACATTTCGCAAATATTGATTTTTATTTCAAATATTAAGTCGACATTGGATCCTGTTGTAAAAATGGTTCAAGGCATATCTCTTTATATTCCATGATCTGTGGGACAAACCGACCGGACGAACAGGGTGTCGGTCGAGCATATTTGTAGCTAAGCCGTACTCAAGGGGCCAAAAAGCCGCATGCAGCTCGCGAGCCGCGGTTTGCCGATCACTGGTTTAGATATAAGTAGTCTTTTTTTATAGCTTCGTTAAATAAATTACTTAATATATTTGAGGATTTTGAAGGACTTTTTTATTAGACTGTTTTGTTAGAGTAATACTATTTATTCTAAATCTATATAAAAAAAGACAAACATTTTGTATACTTGATATTTAAAGCTCCATAGCTCAGAATGGAAATGACTTTGCCACCTGAAAATAATTGCGTCGATCTCAGCAATCCTGAAAAGCTCGTCGCTTTTCATTCCGTATTTATTAATTGATTTATTTAATGGTATTTTTTAAACAGTCGTTAAAACCCGATTTTCTGCAATAACGACAAAATATTAGAAATTATTCAAAATTTATTATTATTAATATTTTCGCAGACAACACTGTGGTGTGACACCATAAAATGAAACACAGTATCTTTATTTGTACTAAATTAATCTCTGAGGTTGCAGCATTAATTTACTGTTTTTGACAAACGTACACCGTTTTACTTATTAGATTCTTACACGCCGGTTCAGTTTTGGTATAGGTAAGCCTGCCTTAACGGCTGCGCGGCCTGTTTAATACAAAATTTAATTTTTAATTTTAGGCCAAAATACTCACCTAAAGCTAATGATAATTTTTTTTAACAAAAAGTATAGTAAATATCTAGTATGAATTAGAAGTAATTTACTTGTTTTTGTTTTACATCATGAAATGTAGACCATTAAAGGAATTGTTTTTTCGCGATTTTAGAGACACCTTTAACAATTATTTGAGGGTTAACGGTGATGAAAAAAAAAAGTTTTACCGTCTTCTTTTAAAAAAATATTAAATATAAAATAAAAAAAATACTAAAATAAGCATTACGGTGGACTTTAAATTAAATTTAAAAAAAAGACCAATTTACGTTGGAACACAAATTTGCCGTAAATAATTTAAAATATCTACCCGAAAAAAGTTTTTTTTTTAAATGTTTTGTTTTCATATTTTTTTTATTTACATAGAATATACGATGATTCTTTATAAAAATACAATAAACCCGTAAATAATTTTCTAAGTTGCCTCTAAAATTATGAAAAAAAAAATTTCATGGTCTATAACTTTATAATTTAAAACGGGTATTTTGGTCTAAAATTTAATTTATGGTAAAAGTGCACACAAATCCAAAATTAAGTTATGTATGAAACAGGTGGCGCAGCCGTTCCTCTTGAGCCCAGTTTAACCCAAGTAGACTAAACATAATTTACATAAGTAAAGAATTATCATTTGTCAACCTAACTTAACCTAGCACAACTATCGACTCTCATAAAAGCATTTTTTGTTTACGAAGATTTCAAACGTGTATGTTATTTAAATAATTTTATATAAAGGATAAAAGAAAAACAAATTTGTAGTTTATAGTATTTATTAAATAACTACATTAACCTTAAGGCTATAATTTTTCGAAATCAAAAATAGTGGTGACATAAAGCTCAAGGAAATTAAGGAAAGAAAGTTTTATTTTCTCGTTCTGCATAACTAAATAAAAAATTTAATTCCCTTATCTATTACGAAGAATGTCCCGGGTGGGCGGTGTTTGTATACAAATCTACAGTTTATTTCGAGATTGATGAAATTTTGCACACTTGACTTTCGATACAAGAAGAAGCACACTGTCACATGAGATTTAAAACTACCCCTTTTTATACCCCTTAAAGCAGAATTTTGGAAATTCTTGATGAAATTTTGCACACTTGACGTTCAAAATAAGAGGAAAACTATTGGGGTAGGGGTAGGGGTGGAGGTAGTGATAGGGGTATGGTAGGGGTAGGGGTATGGGTAGGGTAGTGGTAGGGGGAGGGGTAGGGGTAGGAGTAGGAGTAGGCGTAGGGGTAGAGTTAGGAGGAGGGGTCCAAATCATTCATAACCCCAGGCAACACCGGGTACTTCATGTTTAAGGTGGCTTCGATGTATTCCAGAGGTGACAACAAAATGTCAACAGCCTTAAAGGTAAGAAGGTATCACCAGCGGCAGATTTCTCCCCACAAAGAGCAAGGTTAATTCAGTATTTTGGAGTTAATTCAGTTACCCATTATGCAGCAATTACGGAAGGTATTGTTGCCCGGTCTGGCCTATATACAATGAAGGGGAAAATAAAGCAAAAGTGATCCGGTACGCTTGAAGGACCAATTTCCCTTATAATGCGGCCAGACAATGCGTTTGGGTCTCGTCACCCATCTAGTATTATTTCCTATTATAATATTAACAGGGCTATCGGCGGCAGGCTCTCGTGTACGACCAATAGTATTAGAGTTAATTTCCATAGCGCAGTTTTGTGAAGGTTCACCTCAAATGCGCTTTACACTAACTAACCTAACCTAATATAATTGGAAAATAACAGATATACTATATGTGTGCAAATTAAAACCACGACTTAAAATATTCATCATCACCAGACTCACTTACATGCACAAATTAGAATACTTGTAACAGTTTACCATAAACTAGCGGTATAAATAATCAAATGTAAAGTACAAATATCAAAAGAGCAATAAAAGATATGATAAATAACTTAACGTAATATAACTAGAAAATAACATATATATTACATGCATGCAAATTAAAACTATAATTTAAAATATTCACGAGTAATAATAATAATAAAAAAGCATTTATATAGCGCAGTTTTGTGTTATTTCACTTCAAGAGCGCTTTACGAGTAGCAGACTCACTTCAAAGAACATTTTAGATATTAAAATATTTATGTATTTATTTGTAAGAAACAAATTGCCTATAATACATATATATATGTATAAATTATATAAAGGAAGTTTAACATTTAACATACAGGTGTTTTATTTATGAAGCAAATAAGAGAAAAAAAATAAGAAGGAAGGAAAAAGAGGAAGAGGAAGATAGGATCGGGACAGGAGATGCTCTTGATACATTTTTTACTCGCGCATCAATTTGTGGCCGTACGCATTACTTCGGTTCGATATTTTGAAAGGGTATTGTGAAGAATGTCGATATTGTGAAATTGTGCGTTATATTGCGGACAAATTCGGGGAATTGTAGAATTTGTCCTAAGATTGGTCCTGCATGCGGGCAAATGAAAAAAAATCATTAGTCGGGTTGGTCTTGAAGGTATGCGGATTTTTATAAAGTTAATGAGTTCTGGCGAGTCCATGCATCAATACAACAATTTGGCATAATGTAAGGTTGTAAATAATCAAATATAAAGTAGGTACGTATAGCTAAATAGCAAGAGAATATTTTATGACATTATGTACAAGGTTTTGACTGGATACTAGGGGCATTGAATAACAAGGATTCTCTTGGAAAGAAAACCGCAACGAAATAAGTTATGGAATTCACAGGTTCCGAATAAGACAATATTCAATTTGTATTCCGTCATCTTTCATCAATATTAGTGAACAATATTGCAGGTAGATAATGATGCGGACTTAGGACCTGCGACGACTGGATAGAAACCCGATGTTTTTGACTATTCGATAACTAACTTATTGGATCTTACTTTCAGGTACAGGTGGTCAATAATAAATCAGATATTGTTGAAAATGTTTGGAGCAGTTTGGGAATGCTGTCCTTGTTCTACCGGTATTTCAATGGAAGATGCCCTGAGGAACTAGGGTAATTGATATATTTGGTCATAGTGGAGAAACACGCCACACAATTGATAATTGTCACATGAGAACGGGTCGCTTTTACGACTCGTTCTTATGTTTAGCAGCTCGGGTGTGGGATGATTCGCCGGCTTCTGTGTTTCCTCCCCATAACAATATGGGTTCCTTCAAGATTCAGGTTCACTCCTTCCTATTCTTAAAAAGACCCTCCACACAGCATCCCCAAAGATGATATAGGCCTGTGAAGTCTTTTTAATATTGCGTTCTGCGCGTGCAAAATCATGCATGGCCCTGATGTCGGTATCAAAATTATCCATTTATTTTTAAGCCAAGTTTAATAGTAATAATAATTAGATAAATTGATAGCGCTATATTTATAAAAAATCACCTCAGGCGAGCTTTACTTCTTGAATCGACATCACAACAAACGGCAGTCAGTAGATTTTTCAAAAAATGTTTAAAAATGGATGATTAATTTAATCGATTATGGCTCTCAGAGCGATGATTAGAGTGACACGATGTAAGCAGCTAGAGTTAAAGACATGGCACTGGGCGAAATATTGGACCGCCATCAAAATCTATTCATCTATATATGTAGGTAGGTATATCTAGTCGATTCCACAGAGCAGAAGACAAATCGTCACGTCTACATACGTAATATCCATGGACGTCAAGTCCCGCTGAAATGCTGGCCACCGAACTTCAATGGCCAAGCGGCTATTGCGGTTCGACCTCCTTACCATATTGGAATCGACTCAATTAAAAGCGTGGATATTGAATCTTTTTGATAAAGCCGATGAGCTTCGTTAGGATTTGATAAAGCCAAAAGGCAACCTGCTCGCACATAATGCATACCGAGAATATAGAAAACGACTATTCAACCAAATAGACCACGTACATGTCGGGTCGTGGCCTCCAATTACACGGCAAAAGCGTGATTCCTCCTCATCTCTGTTAGACTTAGATTCTGGGTACCTTCTCCGGTAGATGCCTAACCACCGCATCGGGTTAAGATGGTTAAAAAACCGTTCTTTCTCCTGGCAACACTCACATTGTCTTCGATTTAGACGCCGTTGTTTTTTATGCTGCACTCAATGTTTCAATGGATTATTTTTTATCAAAGTTCCTACCTCTCATTGTTGGTCCACGGGGCAGTCAATGGTAATTCATGACTGTTAAATTGTATTGTTAACATCCAGTGTCTTCATTATGTGGACTAGATAATAGGTCAAGCCGTTCATCGGTTGCCGACAGAGGGATTTTAAATGCATCGCGCGCAAAACAAACAAACCTTCGAATAATGTTAATAATTTTGGTATTCGATTTTAATTGGATGTTGAAGAATTTGATCAACGAGCAGTTGGGTTGCCATTTGCACTGTCAGTTCTTTTGGATATATTGTGCGTGTTCTTTTTCGATGCCCCCCCCTGTAAAGACATGATATTGCACGATTGATACCATATAAAACAATTTAAGATAAAATATTCAGCACCCCTGCAACGAGCGAAACTTGAAGGTAGGTACGTGCATTTAGGTACATAGGCAATAATTTTTAGGTATATTAAGACAGTACCTCCATTGTTTCATCATTGTAATATGTAGATTTGTAGAAAAGTTTTTCGGAATGCGTGGAACATCAGTGGCGTATCTTGCCTTTGTTTTTATCTGGAAAAAATGATTGGCAGTTCAATTATCAGCTTCGATATAGGAAGCTAAAAATTGTGCGGAAACGACTCTTTCAATTTTCAAATAATATATTATTCAATCATTGAAGAAGATAATATTAGCAAATCTCAAATGAAACATTAAACAGAAAAATATGCAGAAAACAAAAAGGTATCAGTTGCATCCGGGAATCGATCCAGGAGATCTGTCTTACCGGAACAACCGATCTAACTACTGAGATAATGAGACCTGTTTATTACGTCAATTTTATCGATATCTTACTTTAATGAAAATTTAAGACTTACCAATTTGATTTACTCTGTGCAGAAACGGGCGGTCCGTTTGATAGTTTCCCATATCTCAACGAACGGATTGCAATATTTAGAGCACAGGCGTCAGGTGGGAATGCTGTCCTTGTTCTACCGATATTTTAATGAAAGATGCTCTGAGGAAATAGGGTCATTGATCCCTTCCGCACCGGTGCATAGCCGGGAAACACGCTAATCGCGCGCCCAACATTTGTACACGGTTGAAATTTGTCACATGAGAACGGGTCGTTTCTACGACTCGTTCATGAGTTCTACAACCCGCTGTGGAACGACTAGCCGACCTCTGTTTCCTCTCTACTACAACATGGGTCTCTTCAAGACTCATGTTCACTCCTTCTCCTCCCCAAAAAGACCCTCCACGCAGCGTTCTCAAATATATATTACATAGGATCTGAAGGAAATTATTTTCCCCAGGGCCTCCTGCGTGAAGTTAATATAAACAAAAATAAAAAAATGTCTTCAATAATTAAATACTACAATGAGATTTACAAACTTTAATAAGTAATTCCAATAAATTAAGTAAAAAAGGTCGAAATAATATATATTTTAAATAGTGCTATTCAGCCATAATCACAGGGGCGGAAGATACTATAAGAATCGATCTGGTGAGAGGCCACCAATCGGAATCGATACGTTGTTCAATATGGCTATGCTTGGGACCGGATCTGCATAGACAAGAACTTTCTATCCTAAATAGTCTACTTCTCTTTCTTTTTCCGTCACTTCGTTCAGCCTTACAGCATTTCCCAAACTGGGAATGCCATAGTAGCTACCTTAATCGATGGGCCTCGTCGAGGTATTTATTCATTTTCAGTTATGTACAGTTATCCATTACGAAATGATGAATTATTTTAAAAAGAAGGGGGGAAGTTAGAAGGATAAATTCGAAACATCATTCGATTATGCCCACCACTATTCAATATCCAATACAGCCATCAGACTTGGGTCGTGGCGCGAGCTAACTGCAAACAATGCTGATACTCCTGCCGCTCCACCTTTTATTCAACTCCCCATCGATTGTTTCATTTCATGTCTGGCAAAACTATTATACGAAAGGCTTGATTTGATTTCAATGGGATGCGCGGCGCAATTTAATAAGTCAATAGTTCGGAGAGGGCTTTTATATCTTTGATAGACAGGCGTTTTTGTGGCTCTCTTTGAAGTGTTAAGTGTTAATCACACCTCATTATTTGCAATTATATTTGGTTTTAACCGTGATTTTTGATAACGAACTGTTTTTCCGGGTTATTTATTTTTATCTTTGCGTTTATGAAATACTAGAGGTGATTAGGTACCTAAATATTGCGTACGCTGGGATGGCATTGTTTATTAGTCTAGTGTATGAAAAAAACGTATTTCAGGGGGCCTACCAAATCGAATTATAAAAAGATATCAACTCAATTTTTCATAGGAAGCTGTTGGAAGATGGACCGGTCGATGATATTATTCTTTCGAATACAAATTTTCTCTGTAGGGGTAGGCAGAACACCACACACCGTTGCTTGGCACAAACTGCTCACTGATCATACATTTCCCCATCTATAATTGTCAATCTGACACTTATATTATAAATATTTCCCTATATGGCTTCTTCGACTTCTTCGACCGTTCACTTACGCGTCCTATTTTTCAGACACCCTTTCTTCACCCATTTCTACACATCTCAGGATCTCTCTCAACATCAACGAGATAATGTCATGGGTTCTGGTTACAGGTTTGAGATTCTGATTAGAATGATAAAGTGTTAATATACTGATATAGCAGAAGGTTAAGGTGCAAATAAAATAAGGTAGGCACTAAGTTAGTGCCTTTGTGAAACCATTAAATCGATCAAACAATCAAATAAAAAACACTCCTCTGAAACAGAAATGTTACACATTTTCCAATGTTATCTTTGTCGCCGCAATAAACTAAAGGCATTATTATTTATGTACAGGTATTAACAACTAGGAATCTGTAACTCGCGTTGCTGCTAGGTAGGTTCGGACATTTCAGAGTGAATTTATGGCTCCGTGTCCGCGGGGTGAGAAAAGTATCTCAATATGGCCGTCTCGAGCGGTACCTACCCACCGACGTTAAAATGGTAATAAAAGAGTATGTACATTTTCCCGCGTGTCTGGAGGCTATCGTCCCATTAACATTTAAAATTGGTCCCGTTGATTGCCCGGCAGGACTCGGCCCGTGATTGGTCGGCGGAACAATTTCGTAAATCATAAAACCTAGCTGGCTGCATGTGGCCGGCTGTCAGCGGGCCGCCCCCTCATAAAGTCTATGGTCCGCGATTCCATATTCAAAATTAATTTTAATTTGTTGTTAAATATGGAGGGAAATGAAACGTCAATTTGAGCGCGATTCGGAACTATCGCTCGTCGGGTCGACGCATTTTGACAGGGATATTATGGAAAATGAGTACCTACCTACCTACCCGCAATTGCATTTTATTTGTCTATTTATTTTTAACCATAGATTTTGCATAGTCACAGGTGTGGGTTTATGATATCGTAAATTATATCTCTATGGTACCTACACATATAGTATTGTATTTATTAAGCTGAGAAAGAGTTACCCAATGTAAAAATAAATTGTAGACATTTAAAAGAGTTTCATTACTATTGCAACACTGAGTAACACCAGTTTTTGTTCAAATTAAAATCTGAGGTAATTTTGACTCCCAAATTTGACAACTTGGCATTTGGCTTGAAAAAGGCATAACTTTTTTTTTAAATATTGTTTTTAATTATTTATTGTTATTGTGTTTAATTTGTAAAACTCAATTTAATTTATCTTTAAAAAAAATTAGAAAATCAAATTTAATAATGTTTTTAAGTTCTGAAAACATTTTAGTTTTTTTAAAATTATTGTGACTGCTGTTTCGGTGTTCAAAGCCAATTTAAAACTATGGTTAGTTGCTAATTGCTAAAGGTTGTGTTTAATAACTAAAATTGTGCTTTAATTTTACATAGCTTTTTTTATATATTTATTTTACTTTAACATCTCATAAATGACTCCTTTGGAATAAATGTATCAAGAATACAATTATCTCGCTTACAAAGCATTAACGATGACACGTTTGATCACGATACATTATGCACAAATATGAACCTATACCATGGTGCTTTTTACAAGATACAGTCTTTTTCCTTTGAACCATTTCGTTGTTGCCATTTAAATTAGTTTAAACAATTGGAGTCTGTTCTTTCCAAATTTATTTGATATATCCACTAATATGGCAGGTTGAACTGGTAGATAAAGAAACAATGTAAAAAAGGTTTTTGAGGTATCCCAATCATCCCATCCCATTCTGGCTGGTTCCCTAATGGATCCTAGACACCCATTATTTACATTCGCGCCCCCCGCCGCCCGGCCAACAGCTGCCGGAAATTATTGCTTTTTATACTGATATCTGTAATATATCGCTGTAAATAATAATTATCTGTTTCCTAAATCCCATCTGATGTATCATACATCCGTAGTTTATGAGTTAGTGCCTACACTCATCTGAAAAAACGCGTGAACGCCGACGGCCTACGTAGCCTGATGGTTAATCTCTATATATGAAAATTAATGTTTGTCTGTCTGTCCTCAATTTTCCTGAAAATTACTCGACCGGTTTCGCTGAAAATAGGAAAGTTTTGTTCTTATTATTTCCGGGAGAGAGTAGTTTGGATAAAATCCAATATGTAAAGCTGTTGCTATGACGTTTTAAAATAAGTATGAAACACACTGAACCCGCCATGTTGTATTGAGATTAGCCCATAGATATACCACAGATTACATATTCAAAAGAAGAATCTTTGTTGGGTAGAATACTTACAAAATGTATAATGTATAATGATTTCTCCAAAGCCTTTGATACCGTGAATCACGATATCTTACTAACAAAACTTGCCCAAATGGGTTTCTCCCTACGTATGCTAAAGTTTTTTAGAAGTTATCTCAAAAACCGGAAGCAATTTGTCACACACAGAATTTTTCAATCCGCTGATTTTCTTGTATTTTCTGGGGTCCCCCAAGGGTCAATCCTAGGGCCTCTTCTCTTCTCTATTTTCATTAATGACATTGCTAAAGTCATCCGTTTTTCTCGCTTTCTCCTTTTCGCTGACGATCTCAAATTATTTCTACTAATTAGAAATATTTTAGATTGCCTACATCTTCAAGCTGATATTGATAACATCTCTGAATGGAGCCTACGAAATCAGCTTCATTTCAATATCTCAAAATGCGTAGTCCTGTCGTTCACCAGAGCATTTAGTCTCACCTACCACAGATATACTATGCTCAGTCATAATCTCAAACGTGTTTCTACTATAAAGGATCTTGGAATCGTGTATGAAAGTAAACTTACGTTTCGTGTTCATATCGAAGGGGTATGTCAATCTGCATTAAAAATGTTAGGATTTGTCATTCGGACCGTGAGGGTTTTTCGGGATACTCGTACTCTTAGAATATTATACTTCTCTTTAGTCCGTAGTAGGCTGGAGAGTGGGTCGGCTATTTGGAATCCTCACGAGACGGGGTGCTCCCTCATGTTAGAGAGGGTTCAGAAAAAGTTTTTGAGATTTCTTTACATGAGGGAGTACGGACTCTATCCGTGGCTATATCCAACTAACTTTCTTCTGGGCATGCTTGGATTTCACTCCCTGCAGCTCAGAAGAGAGGGGTATCACGCTACCCACTTTTTTAGACTGCTGCGAGGCTCCATAAAGAATTCAGCTATTTTGGAACGCATAAGTCTTTATGTTCCTGATGACTATCTAAGACAGCGTCGTCATAGATTATTCTATCTTCCTACCTGTAGAACCAACCTGCCAATGGTTCTCCCGGTGGGGAGGAGTATATTGCTCCTGAACAAAATCTCACAGGATATCGACATATTTTGCGTCAGTGAGGAAAGATTCAAAAGGGAAATTCTATTGATTCTTGAAAGAATCTCTTCTCATTGACACGATCTTCACCACTGCCTGAATTTATTTAAATATTTCTGAATTTATTTTTTATCTTTAGTAAATATTTTTTCCTTGTACATTGTTTTACAAATACTAAATATGTACCTGTAATTTCTCTTACGTATTAAATAACATGTTTGTAATTGTATTAGAAATTAAATAAAAACATTATTATTATTATTATTAAAATGGAAAACACAAGTAGCTACCTACTTAAGAACTTTTTCATTGAGATATATTTTGAAAAAATAAATACTTGGAATTAAATAAAATTTTCAAATTATATCCTTGTTTAGAGATAGTAATAGTCATCAGTCAAAAGGCATTACTTTCGATGTTAAATCAATTATAGCACCCAAACGACAAGCGCGAATTCATAACTTCATAACTTAATTTCAAGAAAAAATAAATACCGAGCGGGGCCGGGTACACATCAGCTAGTATTATATATAGGTAAATAACTGTCATAAGAAAAATGGTCAATCAAGAAGTGCAGAAATGTTGGCATTTCAAATTTTTAAATTCTTTTCCGCATGGAACCATCCGGAATATTTTTTTAGCTCTTATCATTTATTTTCTGCGTTGCATCATTTCATACTGCTGTCTGTAAAGTATTGTTCTTTGTGTTCAAGTGGATGGATGGATAAAGGCAGTGCCTTAACAACTTGCCGCTCGAAACGGCCTGCATACGTATTTGCTACCCCAAAAAAAACTGAATCAATCAAATTAATAAATTAAAAACAGTTTTAATCTTGAAAGTTTGAACTTTTTATGTGAATACCGCACAAGAGTCCAAACTGCCCGTAACTATGAAACTACTAAATGGGGTAGGCTGTGAGGCTGATGGGAGTGGAGAAGGGAAGAAGATGGGAAAAAAGGACGTTTGGGAAGTGCCCCGCTAATCAAATCTGGTCACTAAACACGACTAAAGCCATTTGAAGCAACGTTTAGGTTCTGAACGGTGGTATTTCACCCTGTCAATTGGTATTAAGTAGTATTTATGTATTAGCTACGTGCAATTCAGTTGATTTGATCAGCGGAACGCAATGTGACACATTATTTTTATTATATGAATTGAATGATATAGAATCTTTCACGATCATATTATTTCGCAGGTGTCTGTACCTAGTTATAAGACTCCCCAGTAAATTTACTATTCTTTGGACTAAAAGCGTAATGGATTCGTTAGACGAATAAAATTATTTTAACACCCATAAAAAGTAAATTAAAACCATGCTCATAATTTTATGATAATTATGTTCGTTTGAGGTCATTTACTCGATGGAAACCACGGGAAAAACCATAAACAAATCGATTGTTTGTAGTGATGGTACCGCCTCCATTATTCACATAAATGTATCTTTGAATATTTAAGTGTACCAACCTAAATATTCATCTATTTATACTTAATAAATAAGTTAAATTATGTGATACTTATAATAATTAAGTTGAATGTACGTACCTATTTGTTAGTTTAATATATACCTATATATAAAAAAAAGAAATCTATAAATAAATTAATTAAAAAATATGCTTTGTGTACACCACTTTATACATATACATAAATATCTACATGTTTTGCACTTGTATTATTCAGTACTGAAAGCATCCCTTTCGAAACATGTAGATATTTATGTATATTTATTAAGTGGTGTAAACAAAGCGTATTTTATAATTAATTTATTAATACTAATGACACAAAGTTAATACCAATCGTTTGAAGAAATTATAAAAGAAATCTATAAATTTATGTAGGTATGCAATATTATTTGTATTAATAGATTTTAGTAGAGCCTGCAGAGAAGCTGTCATGGGACCGCTTTGTAGGACTACATCTTTTATTTTCTTGTACTATGCTTGTAATTATTTTTGCATGAATAATAAAAAAAAGGAAATTATAATATAATATAATATACACATTATTTATTTAATTTAGGAAAATTAGCGGTTTTACGTTAAATCAGCTTACACGTGGAATGCACCATTTTTTTTTATTAAAAAAAACTTTTTTTATTGACATTTATACCGCACAAGAGTCCCAACTGCTCTCAACCGTCTGGAGCCAGTGAGACTATGACATTCCCAATTGGGGAATGTTGTGAGGCTGAAGGTATTGGAGAGGGGAAGGAGAAGGGGAAGAGGAAGGTGGGGAATTACCTGGCTATTCAGATCTGGTCACCAAACATGGCTAAAAGCCATTTCAAGTAACGTTTCAATTCCGAATGGTGGTCTTTCACCAGGTCGATACTGAGATTATCTTCCACTCTGGAAATCTGTTAAAGTCTGGAAATGTGGTATCTTCCACAACCATAGACTTCCTCGCCTTGACCACACATCTTGTTAATTTAACTTAAAATAGTACATACGTACAATGGTTACATGTGTTCTAATATAAATATAATATATCTCATACAAAAAAAAAATACAGATTAATCATAGAAAACTTTTTTTTTAATGTTATAGCTTTCCCACATTGAGGGCGATTTTGGCCATGTTTAATCAGTTAGATTTTAATAATACATATTGTTCTTAAAATTAGTTACTTTTAGACAGGATATAATATTTGGGCAAATAAGTTACAGTATAAATTTATGTATAAATTTATGTGTTATTATTCCCTTTATAAATATATTTTATTAATAAATTGTTAATTTGAAGGGTATTGAGACTTAGAAGGCCATTGATAGGACACTCAAAGAAGTTATGGTCCAGAGTATTCTCTGACCAACAATCACAGTAAGGCGAGCTGACTATGTGGATCCTGGCGAGATGACTAAGACAAGACGTGTGATCTAGTCTCATTCGAGTTATGGAGGAATATATTTATGAAACCAAGGCTTGACAGGAATAAAATGTCGTACTAATGAGTATGACCTTTTGTTCATAGAAATCTTATACATTTAAAATTATCGGCCTATCCTAAAACTTGTTTTACATTTTTGTTTTTCTGATACTTATAGAATATGATTTTATGATTTTTATATAAGGTATCCGGGGGTTAAGTGCAATTTATAAATTCCTAAAGTCCAACGTCTTAACCCTTTAGGTGCCATATGTATTTTTTTTTTAAATGCTGGAGAAGTGTCGATAATCCATGAATATATATATATTTTTTTATTTTGATTTTATTTTACTTTTATTTTTAGACACATGTTTTCAATAATGTGACGTAATTTTAGAACCGTGGATAACGCGTGACGAATTTTATGGCTCGAGCTATATATCGTTCTGTGGCACTCAAGTACAATAATGTATCGGAACGATATATCGTTCGGTGGCACCTAAAGGGTTAACGGTCAGCACCCAAAAATACACACTTTGCAGATTGCTAACTCAAGAAATACTACGAATGATTTACCAGTAAATTCTATACGGATAATTAGGAAAATATCTAAGGTTTCAAAAGACAATAATCCTCAAACTGTAATCTTTTTAAGTTTATATGAAATACTTACTGCAATTTTACGTAAAGCGTTCAAAATTACTTGATTTCACTGTTTTTCAAAGTGCACCTATTTTCAGACATTTTTTTATGTATTTCATAGGATTTAAAGATTACAGTTTGAAGATTTTTGTCTTTTGAATCCTTACGCAGTTTTCCAACTACTCGTATAGAATTTTCAGATAAATATTTTGTGGTGTTACTTGAGTTTGCAACCTGCAAAGCGATGTTTTGGGCCATTTTTGGTGGTGGAATTTTTTTGCGGTAATATTATTTTTATATAATTGAAAAATATTTTTGAAAAAAAAAAACAGTAGAATTCATAAAAAAGTTATTTATCTTTTTTACTTGCGCTATCATGTCGTATCATTTCCCGAAGTTACTGCCCTTTACCCTCCGACAACCCGTATGTAATAATATTGTTTTTATATAAACCCTATTTAGTATTACGTTTTAACAAACATCAGCAACACTTTTGACATGTTAAACGGTTAAAAAAAATCCAAGCACCATCTAAATTTGTAAATAATATTCCCTATTGTCAAATGTCCCACCTTCCAGCTCTGATAGGTTATGAACAACAACAAGTAGAAGATAAACTCACATAGTTATTTTCCTGAGCTTCCTCTTCATCCCAGAGTTAAATAGTACTTATTCCACTTTGACATAACTTATTCTAACATGAAAGCAATCCCCTGCATACGCAAAACGCACGCGCATACACATTGTTTTATGTCGCTAGAAACTGGCAGCACGGACCTCAATTTGATCCGCGCATAATTCCTGAGATGTGTTGACAGACAAGCTGATATCGGATGACACGGCATTGTTCCGTCGTCTCCATCCGACATGGTGAGCAGTCTATGACTTCTGTAGTCACAGAAGCAAGTAAATGCATTTATTACCTGTCAGCCGGAGATGCATTCAGGTATTAAAGAAGTTTACAGCTCTCAGATGCATTGTCTGCGGTAGCGACTGCGGTGTTGATTACTACATAAACTCCCGTGTTTTATTCTTATTTTGACAGGATCACATTAGGCTTCCCCTCTTCGAGAAACGGTGGGGTAATAACAATAATGAGAGTGGGATCATACGCACTGGAAAATAAATTAATCCGGCGGACACGGTAGGTTGCGGTGATTGAAAAAAAAGACGGTAATGCCTCGGAACATCTCGCCTCCGTTACGACGAATTGTTGTTTTCTTAATTACTTTTCCTTTACCCGCAAACCGATGTGTTGTAAGATGGAGCGAGCACCAAGAAACGACTTCAAATGTACGGTTTGTTTTGAGAGGAAAAATCTACATTCATAGGTACCTACTCAGTAGGCACGTAGAAATAACTGACCACTGAGGAGAAATGACTAACCAATTTTCGTTTTACGCAGTGGCGGCTCGTGACTTTTGAGTGAGCTAGAATGCTAAGATTGATAAATACAACGTTATTGATGTTGTTGAAGCCGAAAATGATATATTATTTTTTTTGAAAATTTATTTTTTTTGTATGAAGATTTAGACGGTAAGTGGTGCAGTGCGCAAGCGTTCACGGGAATTTATTTTAGGGGAATAATCCCCAATCGGTGAAAAATACAGTACCAATTTATTTAATAGATTAAAAATAAAAAGTGTAATACCTTTTTAAACTAATCAATTCATTTTAAACCCAGTACACCAGATAATATAATAACGTTTTCATTAACCGCTTAAGGATCACGCCCGACCATACTCGGGTGATAATTATGTGCCAAAATTCGCATACCCGAGATAACTCGGGCAAACTTTACCTGCAGAAAAGACCATTCCCGAAATATACTCGGGCGAAAATAAATACGATTTATGGAAGAGAGACAAAAGACAGCTGTGAGACAAAAGACAGATTCAAGTTAATATTAACTTTCACTACCATTTTGGGCCCGAAATGGCTTTTATAGAGGATATATATGTTCAGTAAATAAATTAATTAATAAAAAAGGCGTTTTTTTTAAAGACTGTCCCTAATCATTTTATACGTGTATTATAATAAAAAAGTAGGTCAACGCTGCAAAATTAATTTTATGAAAAACTAGCTGATGTGTACTATATGAGTGTTATGAAGTTGTAAATTCTTGTTCGTCGTTTGGATGCCATAATTGATTTGACAGCGAAAGTATTGCCTTATGACAATTATTGCCATCTATAAACAAAAACACAGAGAAACATTCATTTTAAAATTTTATTTCATTTCACATTTATTTTTTCAAGAAACATTCAAAGAAAAAAAGTTCTAAAGTAAAGTTATGGCAAGTTAGCCTACTCGTCTTTTCCACTTTAAAAAATTTCTACTCAAACAAACCTTATTCTTTTGAATATGTAATCTGTGGCTAAGCAGAGTGGTATATCTATGGGCTAACATCAATATAACATGGCCGGTTCAATGTTTTACATACTATTTTTAAAACGTTATGACAATTGTTTCACATATTGGATTTAATTCTAACTACTCTCTAAACCTTCCCGGCACTAATAAAAATAAACTGTTCTATTTTTAGCGAAACCGGTCAAGTAATTTTCGAGAAAATCGATGACAGACTGACAAACAATCATTTTTATGCATAGAGAAGATTTCGCCACAAACTCTATTTTTGGAAAATACCGTATAAGATGATATAATCCATCAGAATGTTTATATTTGCGGCCCGTCGATAAGCGTGTGATGTCACTGTACATAGAATGACTGGCGCGGAAGTAATTCGAATTATGAATTGTGTCTCGTGTGACTTCACGAGATATGATTGTATACGTTTTACCCAAGACCACTTTGAAAGACAATAACTTCGTCAATTTTGGAGATATCGAAAAAAAAAATTCTTTCGCCATTAACTCAATATTATTAAATATAATGTATTTTAATAAAAATAAAATAAATGAAAAAATAGGAGATTATCGTATTTCGAACCGACCGTGGGCAATTTATATTAGGTCCAGAAAATTCCGGGTGCACATCACTAGTTGTCTTCCCGAAGAAATCGAGGTGTCTAAATTTTTTTTAACTTTACATTCGACTCATATGACTTTTCCGATAATCTGCTCTTAAAACATCTTTCTCAACCGAATAACAAACCCATCATAAGCATAAGGTCTCTGTTGTGACAACAGAAAATGTTTTTTGGCAACAATTAAATGGAATTAGTGAAACAGTACCAGACATATTATATATCATAATAATTTGATGATTTGTACAATGCCGTGTACATGCTAGGCTTTATCTTATTATGTGCAAAGAGATACAGAAACATACTTACC
The DNA here is from genome assembly GCA_022606495.2 of Halesus radiatus. Classification (NCBI taxonomy): domain Eukaryota; kingdom Metazoa; phylum Arthropoda; class Insecta; order Trichoptera; family Limnephilidae; genus Halesus; species Halesus radiatus. The sequence goes on from JAHDVE020011983.1 coordinate 96,842, forward strand.
TGGCAGGTCACTCCATATGTTAAATTATAATGTTTTAGCTACAGAAGATATGATTTTGAACGCACAGGACACGATATTAGAAAACATTGCACATTGCGTGATATTGCAGTTGCTGTCTTTTTCATTTGTAATTTTTAATTTTTTAAAATTCCAAAATATTGAAAATAAATACCAACTGCTCTTTAGCCACTAACCTTCTAATAAATATAATATCAATGATCTTGTTTATTATGATAATAATATTAAAAAAAAATCTCTTCGAGGTTTAGCTCAAATTTTCGATGACAGTTGTTGACATTTACAAATATCTATATTAATACGAATATCGCGGACTATGAAAAGTTTCAAATTTTACTGTTAATTATATTAGGTAGGTACTGACCGGCTAGCTTCGCTATGTAAATTGGGTATGCGAGTTTAACAATATGTAATCCAATCGAACCGCTGTATCTTGTCCTCAGTTGTTTTTTGTTGTTGTCAATTTAAACCATACAGGTTTTTCGCCACAATTAGCATAAATAATAGCACGGAGTCCTGTTTTCTCGGAGTCACAATGATTAAATTTTTGCGCCTTTTTACTCGTGCTTATTTATGAACCCTTTATATGCGTTTTCTGCTCAATTATTTCCAGAAGGCAGAGGGAAAATGCAGCTTTATAAAATTTATTTATATTAATTTGCAATTTGAATTCCTTTCCATCGGCGATAACAATAATTGATTTCCTGACAAATCATGCAGCCTCCGTCGCAGGATCATGTTTGACATTTGATTTTTATCAGGCTCGTTGATTGGCCTCGCTCATTAGGAACTGGTGGAATAATTTAATTAAAACAAATTATTATAATTGCATTGACATTTTATGCTTATTTATATTATGATATTTCGTATCTAAAGTATTTATCTGATGCAATTGCAGTTGCGTTTTTTTTAAATCCTACCAATTCCTAATGAGCGCGGGAATCAATAATATTATATAAACCTACTTATTTGACGGTCTCCGTGATTGACTTAGTATTAGATGATTCCATGACAATTCCACACGCGTATGAATCGGCACACTTTTTAATAGTGACACGAAGTCGTTAAAAGTACCAAAAAAAAAACTTCCCTGAAAACCTAACCTAACCTAACCTAATCAACCATATATTTTTTTAATTAGTTTAAAAAAATATATTAATTACATTAGGTTAGATTAGGTTTTAGGCTAGTTTTTTTCGTAATTTCAATGAGTTTATATTAGTTTTGAAAAGTGTGCTGATCCATGCACGTGTTAAATTAAATGACTTTAAAATACAGCAGTAATGACATAATTTTATACCTACTATATAGAAAAATACAAATAATGTAATCTTTTTCTTAAATAAAGAAGAATGTCCTTGGCGGTGTGTTTGTTTTGCGTACAAATCTACAGTTTTAATAGAATTTTGACACATGAAAACAAAAGGAAGGTTGCTGTCTACATGCGATTTCGAAAAACCACTCTTCATCCTCGTTTACCACCCCTTGAATTGTAATTTTGGTACTTCTTGAAGAAATTTTGCACGTTTGACCAAAATAAAAGGAAAATTACTGGATAACACAACCATTCATAACCCCGATATTTTATCTAGAATATCAAATATTTTAAATTCTTAATGTCCGATTTTTTTCTGTTGCACAAGAATTTTTTTAAACATAGTTGTTAGGAACTTCATATACCAGTTTAAAAGTATTCCTTAAAAAATATTTTCATTTATTTTATATCTGATGTAACACACCTTGCTTATAAACACAAGGCAAAATAAATATGATATTGTGATATTTGCAATGCATAAAGAGACAAGATATTCAATTACTTGTTTTTCTTGATCCTTTATCTTGGGAAGGACTAATTGGAAATAAATGATTTATGTTATTGATTAAAAAGATACTTTTAATAATGTACAGGCGTTCAACAGTACGTACTATTCAAGTATTATGCATACCTAACGAATATGAAAATTGACTTGATTCCTCTTTTTCTGGGGACCTCTTTTGTCTTCGTGATAATCTCCATTCTGCACATCGCAGTTCGGAATAACCCAGTGGAACTGGACCGGTAAAACTAGCGATCTATTTAGAAAACATGAGGCACGAAATTCTCACTTAAAAATAAAATTGTCATGTTTTTTGCACGTTTCTTGCACCTAGTGGGTGTGATTACTATTCAGGAATTCATACTTCGTAAAAACAATCAATCCAAAATATCAATTTGTTCTATTTCATTTCATGATTAAGGTACAGTGTGATGATGGCGAACAGTGGGTAACTCCGAACGATCGAGTTCTAGAAGATTCCGATACCTTCACACTCGTACCAACCGGGCCGGGCCATGCACAAGCCGCTTCGCTTTTCATCACCCAGCTGCATTTCGTAGACTCTAAGGCAATAATAATAATAATAATACTTGGATGATTTGTATAGCGCCGTTTTTGTGAAAAATCACCTCAAGGGCGCTGTACAAATACTACTTGCTAGGGTTTATCTTATTATGTGTTGAGATTAATTGAATGTGTAACAAACCACCACAGTACCCCCTCTCTAAACACGAGAAATTTTCAATTACGAAGGTATTCATTTTAAAAAAAGAAAGTAAAAGAATAATACATATAAATTAAAAAAAATATAACACTTTTGGTTCTTACATACGTACTATTATGATTATGTAAACAATGTTGTTAATTACATACAATTAAAATAACTTTAAAAATATATATATTTTCATTCAAAATAATCTATCATTGGCAATATTTTTAATGGTGGAAATTTTGTTCTTATGATAGTATAGTGCTGTCACATTTTATGTAACGTAAGAATGACTTACTTACGCATGCATATAATGTGAAACAAAATCAAAGTTTGTCGTGTAGATGTATTATTGGTGTGGCTGTGCTTTTTGCAGAAAACGTTGATGTTCGCCATTACCCCGTGTGCTTCGGCTAATTCCGGACGACAATTTGATTTGGTATATTATTTTATTTTTCTATTAAATTGTGTTGTTTCATCTAAGAGGGAAGTTACCAAAATATGATTTGTAATAAAAAATACTTATTTATAGGATTCTTTCTTCGTGTTTTTTCGTTTTTCTCTTAAATCAAAAACGGGTAGCCAACATGATGTTAAAGAAAAAAATAACTTAACATCAGATTCAAAATTATTATTATACCGCGTCCCGCCTACTCGTCCACACTTATTAAACAGCCCGTCTTGACAAGATTGCTATACTATTCCTTGATATTGCTCATTGCTTGACCAACAGAGGCTGCTCTTTATAAACAACCATTGAAGCATGTTGTCATTTTGTTAAGTAGATTTCTTTCACGATAAAAAGGATCCTTCTAACATCAGGTCCATTATTTTTTTTTACTGTAGCTCTACACATGATGCCCCGAGGGAAAAATCTGTCAAGGTCTAGGTCATCTCTGGGGTTGCCGTGTAGCTGGTTTTTTAGAGGATAGGAAGGAGTGAACCTGAGTATTGAAGAGATGCATGTTGTAGGAGGGAGGAAACACAGAGGCCGGCAAGTCGTTGATCACACATTCCATCACCGTGGATAGAGCTAATGTCATCACTTTGGGCGGTATTTGGGCTGATTGGAGCAGTTACCTTTCTTAGGTATAGGATGATTGACTGCTTTTTTCCAACCAAAGGGTATAGGGCTACATTTCATGGACATTTTAAAGAGCTTTGTCAAAATTGGAGCTATTTCTGCAGCACACTTCGCCAATACCGGGACAGCTATTCCGTCAGGCCTACGTTAGTAGTTGTCTATTTAAATAATCCACCATCAAACCGGGCGTTCTGATCACCGAATTGAAAACACATATATGTTATATTAAATTAGCATCGTTAAAAAAGTAATTGTATAATTTGACATTTTTAGTAAATTTGACGTCCGTACAAAGGACGAGTGGAGAACAAGTGACAGGTGTCCGTTTCTCGCGCACCGCGCAGAGGAAAGCGCATGCAAAATAATATGGCGGCGCTTCCGGCTGCGCGTGCACGCCATCTATTGTTAGGCCTCCCAATCAATGTGCACTTCCCTTCCAATTTGGAATTAATATTTGAAGAAAGAGCTTTGACATTTAAAGTAATAGTCGGATAATGGGATGGGATGTTCTGGTCGAAATGACCGGGAAATTATATTGTTGAACTTTAAAATATACCTTTGTCTTAAAAGTGTACCTGGCCAGTACCTACCCTCGTCTCCCATTGTTGAAACGGGTGGAAAAGTTAACTTTGTTACCGGTGTAATCGGGCGCCGTTACTATAAAAGTTTTTTTTCATATGAATACCCCACAAGAGTCCCAACTGCTTCCAACCGTCTGGAGCCAGTGAGACTATGGCATCCCCAATTGGGGATGTTGTGTGGCTGAAGGTATTGAGGAGGGGAAGGAGAAGGGGAAGAGGAAGGTGGGAAAATACCTGGCTATTCAGATCTGCTCACCAAACACGGCTTAAAGCCATTTCAAGCAACGTTTCAATTCTGAATGGTGGTCTTTCACCAGGGCGATACTGAGAGTATCTTCCACTCTGGAAAAGTTACGTGGAAGTGGTTTTTTTAGCGACAGTTTAAAAAAAAATCACTTTCCAAATACCGAACAGGTACAATAATATCTACGTGGTTATGTGTATTATCTATCTACATATAAAAATCAATGTAATTTTATTTGTTTGTTTATCCTCGATTTTCTCGATAATTACTGGACCGGCTTCGCTGAAAATAGCACAGTTTGTTCTTATTAGTGCCGGGAAGGTTTAGAAAGTGGTTTGAATGAAATCCAATCTGCGTAACTGTTTCTATAATATTTTAAAATGAGTATGAACACATTTAACCCGCCATGTTTTATTTAGGTTAGCCCATAGATACAACAATCTGGTTAGCCACAGATTGCCCATTCACAAAAAAAAAGTTTTTTGGGGTATAATATTTTCAAAATGAAAAACACGAGTAGGTACCTACTTAAGAACTTTATGATTTAGATATATTTTGAAAAAATAAACGTTTGGAATGAAATAAAATATTCGAATGAATGATTTTTTATTTGGAGATAGTTACTTTCGTTGTCAAATCCATTATGGCATCCTAATAACAAGCAAGAATTCACATTTTTATAACATTATTAAAAAACAATCCCGAGCAAGGCCGGGTACACATCAGTTAGTTTTATATAAAGAAAGCAATTTTTAATAGCAGGATTTAAATGGAAGGCCGTGTGCCTTTTACTAAGTACATTTTGGTTCTAGCCCCGAGAGAGCCAATGAAAATACAGCATTCTGTCTTTCGTACACTGCCTGCATTGTATATTGCCATTCCACTTGATTGAAATAACAATGAAAATTTTTTTTACATTAGAAATTTAAGGTCCGAATGGACAGACTTTTGGATCACAACGTTTTCTTTAGTCTACTCGTATGTGTTTAGCTATGAAATTCTCGACACCAATTTTAGAGATTATTTTTTTAAAATACTTTAAACCGTGTTTTTTACTCAAAATCAGCTCCAAATTAGGTTGGCAGAGAAATAGTAGCTGAGTGGTTCACAATATTGGTTTCCCACCCAGGTATGGCGGGTTCACTCGTCTGCTAGCAAAGTCCTCCTGCACAAGCAACATTCTCCGCTTATAATGATCAAAGTATTCATTTTTTTTCAGGTTATTCGTACTGTCAAATTTGTTTCTTAAAGTATTTACAATGATTTTTACTTCAATGACTTTCAAATAACGATTTCCTCAAATATTATAACGTAATTGTGCGCTACTCACGTGTAGGTATAATGCAAACATAGTTATTTTAACATGTTGAAGTTTAAAAAAAATTGTAAAATGTTTTTTTGAGGAATCTCAATAACACATATTATTTTGTGTTCTATTCCCGAGACCGATTAAAAATAATAATATAATTGGTGGTGGAATATTTATCTGTGGAACATTTAAACCCTTCCATCTGTTCGGGACTTATTATTGAGCCCCGGCACATCTTAGAAGCTGATTGAGAAGGTATTAATTATTATAGGAGGAAGATTGTAGGCTTGTGGGCAGGCGGCGGAAGGTAGGAAGGGAGGTTGCGGCCGCCTGAACACTTATGCGTGTTTCTATGTTCCTTTATGGGCAAGATGCTGAGCTTATTTTGGTTGGAAGATGGGCAGGGGTGAATGATGAATTAATATTTTATTTATTTATTAGTAGGTAGTACCCGGCTACACCCAGCGGGCACGGCCATATCGACAAATAAGCAGAATCGACCCGACAAATTAAGCCGAATAAGTGAAACAGTTGTTTATCAATATATCGACAACTATATCTAGGGAAGGCCTTGATACTTAGTTAGATATTGCCGATTGAAGTGAGCAGATTAAGTGTTAGTTGAATAAATTAATATTGTAATAATGTTTACAATTTTAGGGTCATACTAGCCCCCCCCCCCTAGTAAATATATATTTATTTGGAAAAATGGAATACGTTTTTTGTTTTCTTTTTCACACGGTTAAATTGATATTTCATATCTCCAAAATAGTTTTTAATGGAAATGAAATTTCTAGATAAACTAAAAGTAGTTGCATTGACCTAAAATTTCCATCAGAAAAACTTGCGAAGGTGTACTCCATGACGTCAGGACTTGCCATTCGAGAATTTTAGCAACTTCAGTTTGTCGACACAGAATTTTCTGCTTTTAAGGTGATGCAGAATTGATCTTTTTCATACAATCTGTTTGTATAAGTTACTCGTAAACGATAGATATTGTTTTAGTACCGAAAAATAGTGTGAACAATAAGGTTCCCACCAGTGCCCATCTGATTGTTGTATCTCTTATAATAATCCTGTAATTACTTTAGCAACGTTTGAAAGTATTAGTCACACGGATAGTCGAAACGTTCCCAAATCTTTTTTCTGTGTGTTAACGTTATAATAAAATATTGTATGTTTATAAGTTTCTTCGAGGGATTGATCGTTATACATAAAATAACAATTTATTCCATTTCATACTATATTCTTGAATTTAAATATAAATACAAAAACATTAGCCACTCATCTCACTAGGGTAATCCTGTGTTGAGATGAGCGGCTTTACAATTTAATAATAATCAGTAAATAGTAATAAGTACATAATAATGCAAGAATAAAAATAAGTAAATATTAATAAGTAAATAATAGTAAATAAATAATAATAATAATCAAAATATTAATAAGTAAATAGTAATAAGTAAACAATAATAAAAATAGGTAAATAATAATAAGTAATAAAATTATGTAAATAGTGATTAGTACACAATAATATAAATAAAAATAGTATATTTTAAATGGTTAAACGTATAAAGAGCTAAAAGTGTTTTATTGTAAAATATTGAAATAAGCGACATCTTATGGCGTGAAGTTTCTAAAGCTCCGTTTCAAATACCCTTAAGTTAGAATTTTCACCGATAGCGAACATTTGTGGTAAGACTGTATCACACTATAACTTTTGTGTAGTTTTGAACCATAAAATGATAAAATCGGCATTAATTTTTAGAACTGGCACATGGTTTTACCTCACACACGACTCAGGAATCTCATTTCTACTAAATTCAGTCTACAACTCAACAAAAAACTATTTAAACTAGATAAACTAAAACCCAAGTTAGTCGGACAAGATTGGCAGTAAAAAGGATTCGATTAGATATACCAATTTTATTTTTTACTCGTAGTCCTGCCCATGTTAAAAATAGCCTTGGGTTGTGTAGCATTTAAGTTTTTTGTTTTAATTGCCGTGTTCTCGTGTATATGATCGGTAGAGCATGCATTAAAGGGATTCGTATTTATATCTGTGGACTGGTCATATCAGCGGTCAGGTTTGATTCGTTTTAACAAACGTTTTCAGGCTCCACATCAGACATCAGAAAACGAATCGAACATTGGTATTATTTTAAAGGTTACTAACAGATGGCGTTGCTGTAAGTAGTGATTGATTAATTTTATCATTTAAATATATTTTCAATCATTCGAGTTTTTTTTTATAGTAGGTTACGATGACAATTAATAAGGTGATGTTTTCATTAAAATAATATCATCTCTACAGATTTTGTATATTAAACAAGAAAGTTCATGGAAACATAATGTTGGGTGTGTTTGTTTTTTTTTTATTGAAATCTATAGTTTAAATTTTCAAAACAATAGGAATGTCACTATTTACACGAGATTATATCACTATCATCCCCCTTTTACACCCCTTAAAGCAGAATTTTGGTAGGTACTTCGTGATGAAATTTTGAAAATTTGACTTTCAAAATTAGAGGAAAATTAGTTGGTGGGGGTATATATAACAACCTTAAAACTTTTCTCCACTACACAAGTATTTTAGAGACTTAACTGTAACGCGGATGCCAAAACCGTTTAATTTTGACCGTTTAAAACCGTGATTTGATGGTCAGTAATTATTAAACATAGTTCTATTGTAGTTATTCTAATTAAAATACTAAATAGACTATGCTGAAATTTATGATTGGAAATGTCAGTAGATTCTTAAAGCTAGAGAATTTTTCAAAATCTTATCACATCTACTCCTTTGATTGAATTGGTAATTTAATTTATTCTATCAATTTTCGCCTTGAAGTTGGTCATATCATAATCATGATAAACCATAAAACCTTCTTTAAATCTCTCAAAAAGATGATGGAAAAATTACCTCTAAATGAACGTACGTAGGACCTATCAATAGGTACTTACATTTTCGACATACATAAAATGATTTTATTTGATTCTTCGATACGTTTTCTTAATCCTTAACATTTTAGTAACAATTTGTAATGTATTTATTATCCTTAAGTGTTTGAGTTACGCAATAAGAAAATTAAAACAAGTTTATAAGTAGTTCAATGTAATCATTTATTATTATGTTAACACCACTTTCAGTAATAATGTACGAAGATCCTTTTACGTATGACTCAGGTAATCCTCATTACACATTCCTTGACAAAATTATGTACAGACTTACCCATAACAGCATTGCTGGAACATTTTAGTTCATAAATTGATGAAATCGCCGTATTTATGAACGGCCCCTTGTCAGATATCTTAAATACGAAAAGGTTTCGTGGTGGGACGCTTTAATCCAAAGATCGAAGAATATTGCAACTTATTTATTTTTTAAATTTGTATTCCTCTTAAGGCTTTGCTCTTTCATGCATAATCTCATCTAATGGGGTCTGGATCTTAGATTTCGCCTTCATCTGAGGAATTTTATATAGATACATTTGGGAAATAAACATTCTGAATGTAAAGTTTCAGTAGTTGAATTAAACCAGTGTTATTTTACTAACATTTTCCAGATTGATAAAACATAATTGATGAGATGTTTGAATTGATTGAAAAAAGTGTATAAAGTAAAGAAAAAAAATTTCAGTAGGTATCTAATATTTATAATGATTGAGATATGCTTTTTGAAAACCGATATTTAATAAATAAATATGAACATGTTACGAAACCAATGGTTCGCTCGTCACGATACACGGTATACTAAAAAATAATGACATAAGAATACACAAAATGTAAAAATAGACAAAAATTAAATAGTTGAATATTTAAATTAATATTCCATGAAGTGGTTCAAAACAAATTTATGAGTTCATATTCAAATTAATAGTCAAATAAATATTATTCACAACCATTTTTTATAATAGACATCTCTTAAAAATATTTTCACATTAATAACAATATTTAGAATATTAAAATTTGCCTTGGGTGTTGCTTGATTTTGTCTAAATTTCTATTTTCCAATACAAATATAATAATTTGTTAATTTTATTTAACTATTTTTACATTCATATTCAATAATTTACCTTATCTAATCGATTATTGTTAATTTTTACATATTTTTATATTTTGTCCTTGCTTACATCATTATTATTTAGTATACTTTGTATAATTTCGAAACTTGTTGATAACATTCATTAAATATTGGTTCTCGCAAAACACATCTCAATTATTTAATTCAATAAAAAACATACTTAAAAAGAGTGATTTTTCAAGAAATAATATTTAAATGCTTTCATGTAATATGTTTACTGCATGTGAGCATAAAAAAACCAGTAAGTAGTCCCACAAATTAAACACAAACATCTTGTATGAAATAAGTAGTATAAACTCACCTAAACACAACATAACAACAACTTTATAAGGTGTATTGATTTAATTTTCACATAAAATTGTAATCCATTTTTCATAACGTCTCTGTAAAATCAATCGTAGCATTTCAACTCTTTTAACACTCATACGATTCTTTATTACAAATTTAACAGATAAAAATATCGTAAACATTCGTATAAAAGAAAAATATGGGTACTTCCATACGATATACCGAAATTAACACACCTTTAAATGTAATAAACACAATAAACATATTCGAAATAGCACCCAGTGTCATAAATACTATACGCCGAGTACAGTTCTCATGGTTTTTTCATTTCGTATTAATTACTCATTAACTCACATCAAGCCCATTTCAATAAAGAATTCTAAATGGTCGTTGTTATATCTTTTATTTGGTGTAGAATCGTTTGCTGTTGTGACTTGTATGAACTTGGTGCCATTGTACTGTATCTGGCATGTAACGACATTCTCTTCTCGTACAGTGGTAAGGTTGGGGTGTGCGGACAGATTTCTGTACCCACAAAATGCAAAGATTTTTCAAAACCCAATTACGCCTACGAGACCATTGTATGGTGGCAACTTTCTTAATAAATGATTAGTTAATCTTTAAAAAAAAAAGAAAAAATTAATGTAAATCAAATTAAATAATGTTATTATTAAGTTCTGTGAGTATTTTAGTTTTTTATTATTGTGACAGCTGTTTTTAAAAAGAAAAATGGAGTTCTACCAGTTAAACATAAAAATAACTAATAGATTAACTAATCGATAATCACGACATATTAAAGGTGTACATTGACAACATTACTAGTGGAAAAGTCTTTAACTTTAAGGATAAGGATAATATCCTATCCTTAAAATAACCGGAATCGTTTTCCTGTAGGTTTCCTTCGAATAATGATAATATCTCCAAGTAGTTAATGATTCTAGCTGTCATTAAAAAGAAACGTAACCACTGTTAACCAAAAAGTATTTAACTTTAAGGAAACCTTTAAATATAACTGGAATTGCCATCCAGGTCGGCAGGGGTCTCAGGTTCGAATTCAAGGGTAACAAATGCAAATTTTGAGCCGGTCACAAGACTGGTGGTGGCAGGAGGTGCCGCATTTGCCTCTCGCGGGCTGCATCCAACAGTAAAATCCCCGCTTAATGACCAGCCTCGGCCCGGCCTTTGATACTGACCGGTGACAACACTGAACCCTCGAGTAACCAAGAAAAAATAAAAATATTACATATATGAGCATTTTAAACTGCCCACTAATAACTAGCGACCGGATGATCCAGCGATATGTTATTTTAAAGAATTGTATAGCTAAAAATATCGTATGCATTCTAAGCTATGATACTTTAAAGTTACCAATCATAGCAACGACCAATTAGGGATGTTATTTGATACAAACAAAAAAACACTTCGGGACTTGCTTCCAATATTTGAGGTTCTTAGTTTATTGCTGTAGCAGTGGCGGCTTGTGGGATTGAAAAGTGGGGAGGCAGAAACATATTTTTAAAAGTATTATGTATACAGGGTATGTTAATATGTACCCGACAGACTTTAACCAGAGATTCCTGAGCATATTGAGTAAAAATCATTTTGCTGTGCGATGATTTAATTTTTTTTATCCATCATACGTCGCCACCGGGTACAACCAAGCGCATCACGTGATTCGCACCCTGTCTTGTTCTATTAAAAATGTCTCCAAAATTATTACTACGTCAAAATGAAATAATACTATATAATAGTTATTGAATTCTTACCCCCCTTTCGCAAACACAAATGTTTTCTAACTAATTTATAAATCGTTATTTTCGTGTTACGTTTATTAATGTGCTATTTTTTATAAATGAAATTGTTAATCTCGATACAGGCTTAGTCCTAGTGAGGTTAATCATTGAATTGTTATAATAAATGTTAATATGTAAAGAAACAATAAATGATTTTATTTATTGGTATTATTTAAAATGAACCAATTTGAGGTTAATACTGTTCCCCTTTTCCCCTTAATTGCTTAATTTTTTTGAGGGAGGGACAGCCTCCCGTGCCTCATTGCACGAACCACCAAAGTGCTGTAGTTACTTTTTACTTGTTACCTTTAGTAACATAATAATATGTAGGTAATTACTATTATTAGGGCCGGTTTTGTAACCATCCGTTGATACTACTTTTAACAAATATTTTGAAAATCGCTCTATTTCGCCATTTTAACAATGTTTGTCAGATTACCGGTCGTTTGACAGCTGTCAGTTGTTGCCCAACGATCGCTTATTTGAAACCGTGCACTGTTTTAATTAAAAAAGACAATACATAAATTGCATTTTGTGAAATGGATTCCTCATCGAGCAGTGGAAGCGATGACGAGTGAATGACAATCATTCAAGACAAAAAACGGACGGATAACGATCCGTTAACGAAACTGCTCGTAACGTAACAGAAATTTGGTAGTTTGTTTATAAAACTGACCCTTAGAAATGTTGAAACAATTATTAAATTAACTATTTTTTTCTTTTTCTATTTTTTGGGTTCACCCAGGTCTTTGCCATCATTTTAAATTATGGAGAGAGGGAGGGTGAATTTTTACATTCATATTTTTAAATGGGCAAATTTCAAAATTATGCGGAAGATTGGCGTCGAGTTCAGCTTAGAAGAGATGGGATGTTGAACGGAGGGGAGGAAATTTTAGATAGGGCTTGATAGAATAGAGTGTTTAGAGAGGGACAACAAAAACATATGTGATTTAATGTTCCCACTTCTAGACCACAGAAAGCACAATCTGGGGAGTCAAGCACGTGAATTTTAAAAAAGGTGGGAGGGAACAGAGCAATGTCCAATTCTCATTAGAATAAGAGATGAAATTTATTTTTTGGAAAAATGAAGGAATTGTGAAAACCACCGTTTTGATGGGATAGCTCTCTGAATTACGGCATAGTAGGCTACTTTGGATTGACTAGCAATGTGGCAATGCTCTGCCCAAACATTGTGGCACTTCTCTTCAAGGATGGAAAAAATGATAGATAAGGGGATGTGGTTTATGAGGGTAATGATAAGGTTGGACGCTTCTTGTTTTGCCAAGGTATCCCAAATGTTGTTATGTTGTCTTTAGGAAGAACTAAAGAAAATATAATTTCTACTAATCTAACAAGTGACAAGGTTAGTAGCTCGGTGTGACCGAAATCTGTCAACTTAAACAAACATTCCCAGTTTACGAATAACCGGACAATTTTTGATTTCTTCCTACTTCTACCATGTTAACGATTTTAGTTTGTAACATTTTTTTTTACATTAATACCGCACAAACTCAACTGCTCCCACCATGGAGCCAGTGAGACTATGACATCCCCAATTGGGGAATGTTGCGAGGCTGAAGGTATTGGGGAGGGGAAGGAGAAGAGGAAGAGGAAGGTGGGGAAATACCTGGCTATTCAGATCTGGTCACCAAACACGGCTAAAGCCATTTCAAGCAACGTTTCAATACTGAATGGTGGTCTTTCACCAGGGCGATACTGAGAGTAAGTTCCACTCTGGAACGTGCGCAAATATACTATATATTATTTTTATATTAATTAATTTGTAATTCGTATTCCTTGGGATTCGTAGTCGACAACCTTACCCCTCGACCATAGAGGCCGTCAAATATGATTTTATATAAACATATATGTGTAAGAACCTTAACTGTAAATTTATTACAAGGTTTTGAAAACGAGCACCCGTTAGTCAAGCTACTAAAACGTAGTTTAGGGGGACTTTTTTTATTTTATATTTTGTAAAATTTCTAAAAGTTTATTAAAAAGAAAAAAGAAATAAACTATAAACGATAAATTTAATGGCAATTTGTTCGTACAATATCACTACAATTTCGTATATGTAGTAGTATTAATATATAAAATAGTTGATTGAAGAAATCCCAAGCGGTGCGCAAATACCCGTCACAAAGTGCCTTTAGTCATTGTCGGCTTGATTTGGTTTGAAGATTGCGCTGACTTATTCAAATTTAGTCATTCAATAAATGCGCATTAAAACAATTGTGACGTAATATTTATGAGTAAGTTATTATCTACCTGAATGTTAAAAATATTTATGTGTTAAAATATGAATATTACACACAACACGGACATGTGCCAGGTCTGGTGGTTGCAAAATTCAAAACACCTGTGATAAACTCTTGTAATAAAAGAGCGTTGTATTATGCCAGTTTGTCTATATCTAAGTTAAATAGTTCGATATTCTTAATTACTGCACGCTTTTGTAATACTAAATACTACTTATCATTTAATGAAAACATTACGAAGACAGCAAAATAAAAGAACTTTGATATATTTTTTAAAGTACGGGACAAGGTACTAGTAAAAAAAGATAAATTACAATTTTTTATTTATTTTGTATAATATTCCATAGTGATGCCATTCATAAGGTGACATCAGGAATTTCATTTTTTTATGTGAATCAAATTTAATATTTTTATTTTTAAGTTCAAACTGTGGCCAGTCCACGTTGAGACGACTTATTTATTCGATTCTATTTATTCCTACCCAATTTCAATTTTTATGTTGCCTAAAATTATTTATTACCGATAAAACCGATTTACTTCGAAAATAATTGTGTTAATAGATTATCTATTTTGTGAGAATACATACTTAAATTTAAAAAAAAAATAAAGAAATGTTGTTCTACGATTTAAACAAAAAGACAATTAATAATATAGGAAAAAAAATGTTTGTTCAAATGATCGCGGTTGATTATTTTATTCATCCATTCTAAAATGATCCTTCAGCAGAGGTTTGATCGTTCGCTATTATAGTATCAGAAACGCTCACTTCCAAAACAAAAATAATAAGTTTAAAATAAAAATAGTTCGTTTATCTTTACTTATTGTTTTTTTTTTATATATGAATACCGCACAAGAGTCCCAAACTGTTCCCAACCGTCTGGAGTGAGTGAGACTATGGCATTCCCAATTGGGGAATGTCGTGAGGCTGAAGGTATTAGGGATGGGAAGGAGAAGGGGGAGAGGAAGGCGGGGAAAAGGGGAAATACCTGGCTATTCAGATCTGGTCACCAAAACACGGCTAAAAGCCATTTCAAGCAACGTTTCAATTCTGAATGGTGGTTTTTCACCAGGGCGATACTGAGAGTATCTTCCACTCTGGAACGTGCGCAAATATACTATATATTATTTTTAAATGAATTAATTGTGAAACATCACAAATTAATTAAATAAAAATCACTTGCGCACGCCGGGATTTGAACCCGCGACCTTCGGATTCGTAGTCGAGAGCCTTACCCCTCGACCATGGAGGCCGTTGATGGTGAAAACACGATCTTTCGAAGAGGGATAATGGGATAATTTTGTAAACGTCTCCCGTCAGTAGCTGTGTTTTACTAATACGTGTCACATTATCAACATTAAAATCTAACGTAATCGAACAAAATTAATATTTTAATCGATAATGATCGCAGTTGGAGGGTTAGGGCGTATGTACCAACTCCGACACTGTCCGGGAATGTCCTGTTAATAATGAATCTTGAATTATACATAAATTTAATTCTGAGCAACTACGGGTATCTCCGATTAACCATACAAGCGTATCACACATGACGTGGGAATGGGATATGATGGCGAACGCAAAAGCAATCCGGTTCAAATTATTCCATCTGTCCACGACAATAATTATTATCTTTTGAACGGTGCTCAAATGTAAGGAGAATAGTTTTATACAGTATCCCCAAATGATATATATTTTTTAACCTTATACTTTTTGTTTTAGTTTTTTTTATTTTATTTATTAAAGATTATTATACCTTAATAATAAATTATTGTCTTCTACGCTAGGACTTCACATAATGTATTGTGGGGGACATTTTTCAGGAGGTGAATTTCTGGATGAGTACAGTGGAAGACTATTAATGAAGAATACGGGTATGAGTAACTAATCACTGAAGAAAATAATATTAACAAATCCTAAATGAAAAACGATATATAAAAAAAACACAGAAAATAAATAGATATCAGTCGCATCTGGGAATCGAACCCAGGACCTCTGTCATACTGGGACAACTGTTCTACTAACTGAGCTAATGTGACCAGTTCACTTTACGCCATCTTCATCAATATCATACCTCAACTTCAAGACAGAGGTCCTGGGTTCGATTCCTCGATTCGACTGATACCTTTTAATTTTATGTGTTTTTTTTTCGGTTTGAGATTTGTTAATATTATCTTCTTCAATGATTAAATATTACAGTGAGGTTTATAAGCTCCAATAAGTTATTAAAATTAATTAAATATGAATACCATTTAAAAAACCGAAATCAAAATTGGACATTTTTAAAGTGATAGAATTCTGTTAGTAATTGACTTAATATTTTAACTATTATATATATATATACTTAAAATAATATTAACGTTACCAAAATGAAATGTGAAAACGGAAAAAAATGACAGAAAATAAAAAGATTTCAGTCGCATCATTATGTCATAAATCTAAAGAATATTTATGAAATTCCTTGTTTTCTCCTTCCGTATAACTGACTTAAAAAGGTTAATTATATGATAAAACGCCCTTGAGGTAATTTCACAAAAACGGCGCTATATAAATCGTCCAAGTATTATTATTATTATTAACAAATATTAATCTTTGGCACAATTAACACATTTATGTACCTTATTTTCTCCACAGACTGCACTAACAAGGGACACTCTATGCAGGTCCTCGTCGGCGACTGAGTTGGCATGGAGAAGCGTGATCAGCGCATTTGTGAGAGATATACAGCTTGAAATGAACGCGGTGTTTGTCGAAACGACTGAGATTAGTGTTATAGGGTTAAGGTACCTACCCTGCAATACCTACAATACCTGCAATACCTGCAATACCTGCAATACCTGCAATACCTGCAATACCTGCAATACCTGCAATACCTGCAATACCTGCAATACCTGCAATACCTACCTACAATCAAAATGTGGAAAATAACAACTAAGAAAAAAAAATATTAAGAATAATGAATTTGAAAAAAAAGTGTTAAAACTCGGGGAAACTAAAAAAGATATGTATAGTCGAAATATTATGATATTTACTGTAGGTATTTGATAATAATACCTGAATACAATTTCCTACCACTAAAATTGAGAAGCTCTGCCTCTCAGCATAATTTCGTATATGGCTTATTGACCATCCGAGCGGCGACTTAACATATTTAAGTAAGAACCAAATGATCCCTTTAAGCATAACTTTAGATATTGTATGCGGCATTAAGGTGCTTCACGGCTGTCGGATGCGCCTTAATGTTCTCGAGGACTTTTCCGCATAAAATGGCTTTGAAATGCATGCACTTTTATCATCTTATCGTGTGATAGTCCCCAATGAGTCCTTTAAGCTTGCATCACACGGGACGATTTTGTCGCAGCTACTTGTAGCCGTTAGTAAACAGTCACATAGAGCTACTGGAATAGCTAGCAGGTAGTTTAAAAGAAAGAAAAAAAATGGTGTATGTATAAAAATGTCTACAGAGTAACAATTTAAAATATAAAATGGTTTATTAATTTTTATATTTCGGTAAACTATTTATTACTTTATTTCTTCAAATGATGTGAAATAACTTGGTGGAGTAATATGTAAATATTTACATATTTTAGGAGCAAGGGAGGAAAATAGCTTTAAGAGGGGAGCATTGCTCTTGAAGTTAGTAGGTATTTACTTATTAAGTACAGTGGTTTTAAACAAAGTAATTATTATTGATTTAATATTTATTCCTTATTCGTTTTTTCTTAGTCCTCTTTATTCAATTTAGTTATTTTAATTAAATTTAGTAGCGAATAAAGTGTCTTATTCTGAAAGCGACTAGCGATTTGAGACATCAAACGAAGCGACGGTCTAGGTCATGTGACCGTCAACTAGGCTAAATAAGCACGTTTCTGGCGACTAGAAATGAACATCTTCTAATCTAGTCACCGCGATGTTTAGTAGCTGCTATTGGAGTCACTCTTGGCAATTAGATTGTCACTCAAAGCGATTTTGTCGCTACTATACAAGTAGTAGCGACAAAACCACACCGTGCGATCAAGGCTTTAGTGCAATCAAACGATGCACTTTGTACTATAATGGTCAACCCTGAAAGCATCGAAAACCACTTGCACTAATTTAATTCAGCCTTTAATGCTAGCATAAATTGATATTATCCAATCTGTAATCATGTTTAGCTTAATATTTGTCATTTATTTGTCGCCATGCTGATAACTGAAAGGAAAGCTCATCAAAGATTTTAGAATTATCTTTTTATTATGAATGTGAGAAATAAAAAAAAGCTTTTGATGGCGGCAATAATATAGTTCAACGTTTTATCTTAATGCAAACGTGAAAGCTTCTTCGGCTTTACAGATACTTTTATAGATTACGTTAACGATTTTGAATATGCATTTTTATAGAGTTTTACAGTCAAAAACACACGTAACTGATGGTGTTAAAAACGTATTAAAACACGACCTGAATGGAATATTATGATAAATTATTTTTTAATACTAACATAACGAAATAATATCAGTTTTATATAATCTCTATTTGCAGTATTAAATTTGAAATATATATATATATTTTTTAAAATTTTTACAATATTGTCTTCAAATTTTTTTCTATTCGGTAAGGAACTTGTTCATTTGAAAAAAAAATTATTTCTTACAATCTATCTTCTTCTATCTATCTTCTATTATATAAATAAGAATGTCCCGGGCAGGCGGTGTGCGTTTGTTTTGTATACAAATCTACAGTTTTATTCCTAGCTTGATGAAATTTTGCACACTTGACCTACAAAAACAAAAGGAAGGTCACCTACATGGGATTTATAAAAATCACCCCCATCCCCCTTTCCCACCTTTAGAGCTAAATTTTGGTACGTCTTGATTAAAGTTTGCACACTTGACGTTAAGCAGGGGTAAAGAGTAGGAGTAGGGGTAAGGTTTACTTTACTCCAAACTATTAATAACCCCGGCAGCGCCGGGACCTCATCTAGTATTCCATATTTTTTTGTATTGAAGTATCAAAAAAGGGCAAAATAATGTATTGCCACACTTCTATGCCGTTAACAAATTTTTGAAATATACGTACCCACCTACGGTATGAAAGGGTTAAATCTTTAGTTTCGCTAGACGGTTACTGTAAAATAGAGTAGAAGAATAAATTACAGTTGGCATAGACGCTTCCCACCTACGGTATGAAAGGGTTAAATCTTTAGTTTCGCTAGACGGTTACTGTAAAATAGAGTAGAAGAATAAATTACAGTTGGCATAGATCAAAGAAATGACTTTAACAAAAAAGTTAATATTTCAGTGAATCAACCAACCATCTGATATCTGAATGTAATTTGTGGAAATATTTTATAAACACGAAGCGGAAACATGGAAATTGACGTCCGGATTTAATACATCTCGTTAAGAGGTGATTCGAAGCTGTCCATAAAAAGCTGTTTTTTCCTCGCCAGAGGCAGTTAGTGAAGATATTAATCCATTCTATTTTAATAAGAATTGATTGTTCGGGATGATAAATGACTCCGGTGGAATTTACAGGCACTCAAATTCAGTCACATCATCAGCTCAGTGGGTAATCATTCCGTAACGTTCGTAACTAGGTGGAATAATTCATTTTACAATGTGCCGTGGGTTAAGATCAATTAATGATATTACATGTAGAAATTCATTAAAAAAAATTGCTAACTCATACACGATACTAAATATCTTCAAAATACGTAGTGAACGAAAAGTAACTTTATTAATTAATTATTATACTTCGCATGATTTTATAAGGATTAATTTATTAAATCTTATTGTAATATTTAATCATTGAAGAAGATAATATCATATCAAATTTCAATAAAAATACGAATTGGACGATTAAACAGAAAACGGAGAGTGACTCCAGTCGCGACTGTTACCTTTTTATTGTCTGTATCATATTTTCATTTTTAATAGTTGATATTATCTTCTTCAATGATTGAAATAATAATAATAATAATAATAATGTTTTTATTTAATTTCTAATACAATTACAAACATGTTATATTTAATACGTAAGAGAAATTACAGGTACTTATTTAATATTTGTAAAACAATGTACAAGGAAAAAGAAATATACTAAAAATAAAAAAATAAATTTAGAAATATTTAAATAAATTCAGGCAGTGGTGAAGATCGCGTCAATGAGAAGAGATAATAATATTGTAATATAATAATATATGTAAATAATATATGTAATTCTTCTAAACAATATAATAATATTGTTTAGAAGGAACGTAAACGTAATGCATACTGATTTAAAGGGGGGTGAAAAAATAATGATAGACATACATGAATATTTAGCCGACCAAAGGGGTAGGGGTAATTAGGGGGTTTTCTGGAGGAACAAAGCGATTCACTGGAAAAAATATCTACCACGGGGCTCCAACACTTAAATATTAATGTATGTCTATCATTATTTTGTATATTAGTTTAGCCTTAATATATTCCTGACGAAGGAAGGGTACTTCCGAAACCGCTCGATTATTATAATAAATTGAAGCGGTCCAAAACAAATGTAAGCTTTAATATTATAATAATGGCAAGCCACAAAGTAAATGCTTTTTATGAATACGGATTATGTATTAACTTGAAATAATGATAATTTATTACGCAATACGATAGACAAAATATTTTTTAAAAATATGTGCTTATTACATATTTTTAAAATATAAATAGACATTAACCAAAGTCAAATCAGAAATATGTTTTACAAAATATTTTAAAATGTTGAACATCCTCAAGGAGTTTTAAGATTTTTCTTTAAAATGCGGTGTAGAAATTTTCCCAAAATACTAATTTTAATGTTTTTTAAATGCGAGGAGAAGGGGAAGAGAAAGGTGGGGAATACATGGCTATTCAGATCTGGACACCAAACACGGCTAAAAGCCATTTCAAGCAACTACAAAATCATTGTTAAGTTTATAAAAAAAAAAGTATCGAAGGACCGCAACTAATTTACTCCACTTTTAAAAATTATTTTAATATTTTGTGAAACTTAGGACGGTTAGAAAATTGATTTTATTTTGATAAATGAGCCTACGTAATTTACAAAAACATAGAATAAAAAATTTGTTTATTGCATAATAATTTTATCGGTATTTCGAAATAATAAATAATCCCTCGTTCAAAACGTCCTTCTCCCCCAGGAACCGAAATAAAAAAAAAAAAAGTTTTTTGTTTTGTTTTGTTTTTTTTTTTTTTTTTAGTTTATTATTTTTTTTTAATTTTTTTATAATTGTTATTAAGACCAACCGGTTTCGCTTAAACCAATCATCACCGGGGTGCAGAATTAAACTAATCAAAAAATGCATTGTCGTATTTATTGTTTTATTTCATTAATATGTTAAACCACAAAGCGACTGCTTTCTATATAAAAAAAAATAAAACTTATGCGATATTTTTAGAATGCTGGAGACTTTTTTTTTATTTCAATTTTTTTTGTAATTTTAGCGATATTTTTGGTTACCATCTGTGGCTAAACGGAATTGTTTGTAATTTTCATTAAATCTTTCAAAATACTTATTTTTCAAGTTTGTATGTTTATATGGACACAAATCATCGATAACGTTCATAATCTTTTCACGATTAATGTTTTGTATCCGGGGAAACTCTAAAACTGTTCACAACCGTTGATAGAAACACGAATTATCACGCCCACGTACCTACCAAGAATATTATTTATTTATTTCAGACTTAGGTTTTTCGGTATGTCACCCACCAAATGATAATGCCAATATGAAATCCTTTCACATATTATCATTTTCACTAGATATGACGAGAACAAGGATGTCCTTAAAAATATTTGAATTTTTTAAAACATGTGACCTATTTTTTTCCTATTTCCTCTTCAAAAATCGCGCCCGGGGTCAGTGCTCTGTCCGCCTGGCCGTCGTTCCGGCTCTGCCTTCGAGTAGGCAGAAAGACAATTCAAAGGGTTATTATTTGAGGTTAGTACGATTTCCAGGTAGGTATTCAGTATGTTACTTTTATATAATCGCCAGATGAGAACATATTTTGTAACAATTTTCCCGTCTTTCTGATCATTTAATGGCGTCCCTGTTGCGTGACAATCTGCGGCAAATATCAATGCGAATTTATGGCCGTAGTCTCGGTAGTCTCACTGCGGACGGAGTGGGGCCAGCCGGCCGGAGGATGACGGAAAAATGACGAATGTTGCCTGTCGCCACATTACGTCAAGATACTCAACGTCAGCGTCATTAAAGTGATGGAATCTGATTTCTGATGGAAGCTTCTTTAAGGTTTTAATAAATATATTCTCCTTATCTTATGTAGGGCCTGTGTAGTGCGTACTGGACCTCTATCAGACTGCTCCAGGTGTATCTGTTTTTCACTTTAATCAATTTGGATTGATATAAATAGGTACCTAAACCTTTGAATCGGAATTAAAATTTAGTTGCGACCCAACTGCTTCCTACGATAACCAATTTCAAATTTCGACTCAATAAAATGCGTTAGCGTCTTTTCCTCTCTTTTTGAGTACTCGGGTATTGAATTTTATCGAAACCAATTGCGAGATAATAAAAGAGGTAAAAAAATAACCAATTTTTTCACAAGGGTGAAAAAATTGCCCCATAAACAATTTTGTAGCAATAGTGGTATAACCATCAAACCTAAATATATAATTAACTATTTTGAAATTTAAAAAAATCTTTCCCAAAAACATCCACTAAACAAGCAAGATTTCCCACAAAATAAGGCCCCAACGTAGTAAAACATTATACGGGTGAAAAGTAGGTGAAAAAAACACATATTTTTCGATCGTTTTTATACCCCCTTCCTTCGAAAGAAAGGGTCTTAAATTTAATTTACTAGGGCAACTAGAGATCAACAAACGAACTAATGATCCAAATATACCGTTAATAAACAAAGTTTTACAATTTATCTATTCACCACTTCTTAGCATTTTCACAAAATCAAAACAATGTAATTCATTAAAATAATTCATGGATTTCCACACATTTAAATTCATCGCCTTAATAGCATTCACGTCATCATAAAATAATTAAGAAAAACCTGCTACCATTAAAAGTGAGGTGATTTAAAACCTAGTGCCTTAGATAATGGATAATTATAATTATCACAATTATTTCCGAGTAAATCTGTGATTTCCTAAAATATTAATAAATCACTTCAAACGCCGTAAAAATAAAAATTGGGTGGGGTAAATAAAATCATATAAGTAAATCGTCGCAATGTGGCTTATCCACAAAACATGGCTTTGAACACCGAAATAGCTGTCACAATAATAAAAAAAAAATGTTTGCAGAACTTAATCACAATATTATTAAAATAATTTTCTTAAAAAAAGTAAACTGAATGCCGTAGAAATGAGATCTCTGAGGCGAATGTGTGGTAAAACCATGTATGATCGTGTGAAAAATATTGAGATTCGTAAAGAATGCAAGGCCGATGTAAGCGTAATGAGCAAGATTAAGAAAGGGACGCTTATTTGGTTTGGGCATGTAGAGCGAATGAGCGAAGAAAGCACTGTAAGGAGAATATATAACGCGAAAGTGAATGGAAGAAGAAGCAGGGGATGCCCGAGGAAGACATGGCACGATCAAGTGAATCAAGTACTCGAGTCGGACCATATCAGAAGTCGGAATAATAGAAGAGAATGTATGAGATGATGCATGAATGTGAATGAAGCAAGAAGTGTATGCCAAGATCGAGTTGTTTGGCGGTCCGTCCTCTCTGTCTACCGCTGCGAGGAAAATGCGCGATGGTTAGTTAGTTAGTTAGTTCTTAAGAGTTCCACTAATTAAACACAATAACGATTAATCATGTTTGGTGTCAGACCAGTCCTGTGTTATTAGTATCAAATATAGCAGATCGTGGATTTAATGAAATTACGGTTTTTGAATTCGCCCTTTAAAAGTAATATTTTGAGAGAGAACCGCGCCAGGTTTATCATGTTTTATTATAGCCCGGATTGATGAATAATGAAATAACGTCGTCCGATGCACGATGCATTCTCCTGAATGCTGAATGACATATGACACTGTGTCGAGGAAACGTGAACGTGAAACCGTTTCAACAGGTTGTTATACATCACAGATTGTTATACATCGTGGACAGTGTTTGCTGAATTAAATGACGAGCATTCCGGGAGCTGACACTGATGGTATACTAAAATATTCATACAATTTTATTGAATGGACCAATAAAAAATGCGTTATATTGTAGGATGTTGTTTTGTTGTATTGATCTCGCGCAAATGCACTGGGAAATGATATTCATTTGTAGAGAGACACACAAAAACAAATTGTGAGCAGATAAGACATACCACGGTGTTATATGTCCCATGAGTTATCAACCAACTCATTATGGGAATGTCAATTATTACAACATAACATTAGGTTTTACAGAGTTTTCAAGGCAAATATGTATATGAAAATATTAAAAAAAAACATTTAAACAGCAGGAAAATAACAAATAAATGTACAGGTTCGAAACATACACATAAAATCGAAATATATAATGACGTTATAGGGCGGTTATCAGAACAGAGTTGGTAGCTGTAATAAATGGTTTTAGAAAAAGCGTTTAAAAAAATAAGATTTCAGAACATTGTTTTGAGATGTTTACCGAAGCGCACAAAAGTTTTTTTTTTAAATACATTTGTTTATTCGCGCCTTGTTGACTTTTAGATATACGAGTATTATACCTAATGCGAGAAAGATACATTTGTTAAAAAAGATGTAAAGTAATAATTGATGAAACAAAATAAAATAAAAGTTAGAAAAAAATAATGAAATAACCGTGAAAAGGAAAATGTCATAAAAACACCTTGTTATGTTGTACCATTGCACTTGGAACATCTGACAGCACGTGTGTATTCTGTTTTTGGATTAGTATGGAGATTTTTATTTTTAAAATTTGGTTTGGATTTTAAATACGTATTTTTTTTGCTTTGGTATAATTTAAACTTAATTTGGGTGACTTTAAGCTCTATAATTGTTGTTCAATATAAAAAAAAACATTATTAATAACAGAAATTACAATATTCATGAGCAAACCAATTGTTAATATGGATATTAAGATAATGTTAATGCTCAATACTATTATTATTCTCCGAGTTAAAGTTTTTTAAAAAGGTACATAATGTTGCTACTTATGTTTAGTTATGGTTAACGTACATATGCTTTTACTGTAGCAGTATATTATATATATATATATCAACCATGTTTCTACACTAATTTTCAATTTCCTTTTTGCGTTTATTAGAGCAAACGAAAATTATTGAACCGACAAAGTCTATTGTTATTTCTTGAGAGTTAAATGTTTATTTCAAAGCTTCATAGTTCACAATGCAAATTATGTTATGCAAATTTCGTGATCCTACAGCTCACCATTCAGGGGTTATTGCTGCTTCAAACGCACAGATTTGTCGCTTTTCGGTGACCTCATCAAAGTTTGACAGTACCTTCTATAGTCGAATTAGTTGGCATGGGTAAAAATGTATATACCGCGCAAAAAACTACAAATATATTTAAAATGGATTGTAAACACAATATTAATTTTTATTGTGTTTAATTGGTAAATTAAGCTCTGTAAGTATTTTAATTTTATTTTATTTTATTATTGTTACAGCTGTTTCGGCGTTCAAAGCCATTTTAAAACTGTGGTTAGGCCACATTGTAATAATAAATATATATATAAAATAACTAAAATAGTTACTAATGACATAATTAAATTTTGGTTTACTTCAAATGCTATTTTTTTGTAAACTTAACGCAAAAGCAAAAAAGCACTCCATATGTAGCAAATAAAATCAAGTACTTTAGTAATGTACCAAATATTACTTATTTGACATCTTTTTAGTTTTAGAATCATCCACAAAGTTTTTTTTAATAATTAAAAATTTTCTTTTTTTCTGTTATTGTTTTCACTGACTTTCGACCATCCCTGTATTTATTTTCGGACTTTAATAAATTAATTACAATATCGATTTAGATAATAGACTGGTAATGGATATGTGGGTTGGCGTTACAGGAAAGGTGGACACTGGACCTCCTGTATTGGAATACTACGTTTATTCGCGCGATGGTCGCTGACCTCCCGATAATATATTATTTTGCGTGAGTCAATTTATGCAAAACAATTTTTATTTTATCCTGGGGGCAAAAATTAAATTATTATATTGTATTCACAATAATTGTAAAACCACCTTTTTTTACCTACATAAATACATATCCCTAAACAGCATACATACACTATCAGTTACGCATTTCCTTCAATTATCGACTAGTATAAGATTTTTCATCCCTTTACCGTTATCCCATATCTTACCAACGTAGGTACAGGCAAACCTTTTAAAGAGCGCACGTTTGAATGTATATGTGTACATTCCTGAAGAAGGTTGAGTCCAACCGAAACCGGTCGAATGCATAAATATGTATAAAAATAAAGTGGCTTAAAACAAAAATATTTTTTATTTAAATTATAATGTCAAGCCACAAAGTGATTGCTTCCTTCGAAAAAAAAAAAAAAACATACAACAATGTTGCACTCCCATGAGTTATCAATTCAACTCGTTATGGGACTGTTAATTATTCCTACCTAGTATTAGGTTTTACAAGTTTTCAAGGCAAATATATGTATGAATATATAAAAAAGAAAATATATATGTAAATAATAGAAAAAATAACACAAATAAATGTACAGGGCAGAGACATACAGATACAATAGAAATGCATACCAACGTTTTTACAGGGGAGAAAAGGAATACGTACATCAGAATTTATCAGAACAGAGTTGGTACCTATAAATGGTCTCCTAAATAGCATTTAGAAAAATAATATTTCAGAACATCATTCCGACATTTGTCCCATGCGCACACATGTCTCAATTCCTCGGGCAACTTGTTATAGGTGTCCTCCTAGCACAGAATATCGATAAAGGATTTATCGATTATGTCGGTAACTCGTCATCGTTCCCGAGCACGACTGCAGATCGCTAACAAACAAAAAATAGTTTATATCGACTAAATATTTGTTGATGTGAACTCTTGTTTTTTCGTTGGTGATCTGCAGTCTTGCTCATGAGCCGACATTATCGATAAAAACCTTTAATGATTTCAGTCCGTATTTTGTCGAGTGTATTTTTGATATGTGTAGTTTGTGGTGTTGTCGCGTATTATGTTGGTGAATGTCGTAAGTGTAATTAAAATATAATGCTGTTCAAAATTATCACTCAACCCAAGGATGAAATTACAATCAATGTCAATTATAAACGCTTTGATTGGCAACTCCGAACATTTTCAAACATTAATGCAAATGCATTTTATTTCCAGACGCTTCCATCCATTCAATACCGTTTAATAATAAATTTGCATCAGAGTGCAATTATACGAATGCATGATTAACATGCTTTTATTTGCACGTCCGTATGGAAAAAAATATTTTGTTAACAGAAGTGTCAAAATGCTTTTTAACGTCATGAATATATATTTTTGAGTGTCGCGTTGCATACGATGGCTTTTACGGGCTTAATAATTTTTTCATTAGATGCATATCAAAAATGATTTATCCACATTATTAATGATTTTTATTGCAATATTATGAAGTAGGGAGGCATAATTTAGCAGGGGTTAGATTTTAATCCAATTTCTAAATAATATATATATTTTTTTAATGTTTTCGGTGGCAATTCGCACGAGATCTGATAAAAAAATGGTAAATAAAATGTTACGAAAAATTCAAGATTTTTTTTTATTACAGTAAGCTCATTTTAACTTAATGAAGTTAATCGACACTTTTACGATAGCGAAACAGTTTTTTTTATTTCGAGGCAGCACGTCAGCTAAGCCGAGCCGCGGTTAAATCTAACCTAAAAACTTATATCGCCGTACGTGGTAGCGTTGTACAGAAGGTCATAAGTGTCCAAGAATTGGTGAGGGATAGTGACTTTTTAGACATGGCGAGTTGATGTAATAAAACATTTCGGGGCGTGGTTGGAGTTTGGCGGGCCACTTGGATTGGTGGAAGGATCGTTTGGAATGAGAATAACTTGAAGACGTAAAAAGTAGGACTAGAACGATGTGAGATTTGAGGAGCAGAACCGTTCCCGGTTCCCTTGAGGCATCCAATTTTGACAACTGAGAACTTACTGCGGTACTAATTGGGAAATGGATGGAAATAACCAAATAACCCTTTCTCAACCAGTATTGATTGCAACCACACGTTTAAATCGAAGTAATAAAAATAATAATATGATTTCAATCACACATTCAAATCGAAGTAATAATAATTACATGATTTTAATCACACATTACAATCGAAGTATATAAAAATAATGATATGATTTCAATCATACATTCTAATCGAAGTAAAATAGTAATAAGATTTCAATCACACATTCAAATCGATGTAATAATAATTACATGATTTTAATCACACATTACAATCGAAGTTATAAAAATAATAAGATTTCAATCACACATTCAAATCGAAGTAATAATAATTACATGATTTTAATCACACATTACAATCGAAGTATATAATAATGATGATATGATTTCAATCATATATTCTAATCGAAGTAAAATAGTAATAAGATTTCAATCACACATTCAAATCGAAGTAATAATAATTACATGATTTTAATAACACATTACAATCGAAGTTATAAAAATAATAATATGATTTTAATCATACATTCTAATCGAAGTAATAAAAATAATAAGATTTCAATCACACATTCAAATCGAAGTAATAATAATAATGATTTGTTTTCAATCATACATTACAATCGAAGTATATAATAATAGTGATATGATTTCAATCATACATTCTAATCGAAGTAAAATAGTAATAAGATTTCAATCACACATTCAAATCGAAGTAATAATAATTACACGATTTTAATCACACATTACAATCGAAGTATATAATAATAATGATATGATTTCAAACATATATTCTAATCGAAGTAAAATAGTAATAAGATTTCAATCACACATTCAAATCGAAGTAATAATAATTACATGATTTTAATAACACATTACAATCGAAGTTATAAAAATAATAATATGATTTTAATCATACATTCTAATCGAAGTAATAATAATAATAAGATTTCAATCACACATTCAAATCGAATTAATAATAATAATGATTTGTTTTCAATCATACATTCTAATCGAAGTAATAATAATAATAATATTTCAATCACACATTCAAATCGAAGTAATAATAATTATAAAATCTTTTCAATTTCACATTCAAATCTGAGCAGTGCTTATGTATCTTTTAAATGTTATTTTTGCTTTGGTTTATTCTAGCTTTGTTTAGCACCCCTTAAGAAATATTTCACGGAAAGTTCGCTTAAAAGATCGACATATATTTTTAATGTTTTTCCTGCAGGTACCTATCATTTCTAAAACATCAGTGATATTAGTACTACTTCGAATAGGTACAATAAAACGGACTTGTGACTAAATTGGTGGTTGTAAGGTCCTCAGAAAACATGTGAATTGTATGTGCAAAGTAGGTAGAAATTCGAATAAAGAAAAATATTGAAACGATCTATAGATACATAGTATATGAAATAATTTCAAAATTAGTATCGAATTTTATATCAGAAAAATACAATGATATAATAATTAATAAACAATTATGATGGTCTTCTTGATTATACATCTCCTTGATATCTGGGGATACCTAAAAAATTATTTAAGTTCGACTTTAATATATAAGTCTATTCTCACTGTAACAAAGCTGTACTACTTTAGTATATCTCTCGACCTGTTTGATACTTGCTGATATCTTGATATTATTATAATATTATGTAATTGACATTTTGTAATTGGATTCAGTATCACTATAACAAAACTGTTATCCAGTTTTTCAAATTTAAAAAATATCCTGTGTTAACTTGTGTACATTGGTGACAAAATGCATGTACCAATATTTTTTTTTGCCAATACAGTTCACACATTGGCAGAACAGGTTTGGAATATGTTGAATTAATCGTTTGCAAAGGAATATGAATATAAGCTCAAACTCATAACATGTTAGAGCCTGTAAAAATAATAAACAGATTACTATTACTGTCACTCCTAAGAACTAAATTTTCCATGTTAAATGTCTATATCTACCAGTGTAAAAAGCCATTAAATCTTAAAAAAAAAAGTTATAATGGTTCTACTTTAGATGAGAAGGGGTTGAATGTGTAGCTAGGAGCGAAAGGCGACTGCAGTGATTTAGTTGATATCGATTTTATATAAATCGAACTGGAAATAAAATACTTCATTACCCAGTTTACCTCTCAGGCATATTTGGATTATAAATAGGATTCATTAATAATAACGGATAACAAATTAAACATCACGTGAAAACGTTAATTTATTAAAGACTTAAATTTATATGTTAAGGGTCAGCACTCAAAATGGCGCTAAATGCCACTTTCTAAATTTGTAATAAAAGCAATAATAATAATGATTTACTTGTAAATTCTTTACGGATATTTAGAAAAATGACTAACGTGTTCTCTGAATAAAATTTTAGAATTGTATTCTTTTAAATTCTTACTGAAATATCTAAAAGGGGTGCGGTTTTAAAACCAGTGAAGGCCCCTTTAAACTTTTTATTTAAGAGGAACGGCTGCGCGTGCTGTTTCTTAAAAAGAAACTTAATTTTGGATTTGAGGCCAAAATATCCATCCAAACTGAATGATATAATTTTTAATTAAAGGTTTAGTAAATATCTAGGACGTATGAGAAGTATTTTATTTATTTTTGTTTAAATAATTATAATAATTTTTGTTAAAAATGAGTGAAATTATATTTAGGTTACCTAACATTTCGACCCCTTGGAATAACAAGGTTCCATCTGACACGGCAATGTTATGCGATAATGAGCCTTAAATTTGCTCTCCTTATAGCACATTATCACGTGATATTGCTGTGTCAGATGGAACCTTGTTATTCCAAGCGGTCGATTTATTTTTAGAAAGATCGATTTCTATAATTTGTTAAGAACATATTTAACAGATAATCTATTAAAATGTGAGGAAAAACTCAATTCCGCCAACGCGGGCCACTAGAGGCGCTAGTGTAGTATGTTGCCATATAAATGTATGGGAAATGTCATGAGCTGGAGGTATTGTCACATTTATACCTCATTCGATACCACTCTTACTGTTTAAGATTTTAGCTATTTCCAAATAACACCTATATATTTACTTAATATTATATGTATATAGCGCCCTTGAGGTGATTTTTCAAAAAAACGGCCCTATACAAATCATCTAATTATTATTATTATTATTATTATTATATGCTTATTACTGTTTACTGATAATTATTTATTTATTATTATTTAATTTTTACTATTTATTTACTTATTAATATTTACTTATTTTTTATTCATGTATTACTATTTACAGATTATTATTTAATTGAAAAGCCGCTCACCTCACCACAGGATTGTCCTAGTGAGATGAGTGGCTAGTGTTTTTGTTTTTATATTTAAATTTAAGAATGAATAAATAAATAAATAAAATATTGAAAATGGCACTATTACCTCTAACTAACTAACTAACCATCACGCCGTTTCCCCGCAGGGGTAGGCAGAGAGGACGGACCGCCAAACAACTCGATCTTGGCATACACTTCTTGCTTCATTCACATTCATACGTCGTCTCATACATTCTCTTCTATTATTCCAAATTCTGACATGGCCCGTCTCAAGTAGTTGATTCACTTGATTGTGCCATGTCTTCCTCGGGCGTCCCCTGCTTCTTCTTCCATTCACATTCGCGTCATATATTCTCTTTACACTTCTTTCTTCGTTCATTCGCTCTACATGCCCAAACCATTTGACGGCCTCCATGGTCGAGGGGTAAGGCTCTCGACTACGAATCCGAAGGTCGCGGGTTCAAATCCCGGCGTGCGCAATTAACTTTTATTTTATTAAATTGTGTTATTTCACAATTAATTCATTTAAAAATAATATATAGTATATAGTGGAAGATACTCTCAGTATCGCCCTGGTGAAAGACCACCATTCAGAATTGAAACGTTGCTTGAAATGTCTTTTAGCCGTGTTTGGTGACCAGATCTGAATAGCCAGGTATTTCCCCTTTTCCCCATCTTTCTCTCCCACTTCTCTTTCCCCTCCCCAATACCTTCAGCCTCACAACAGTCCCCAATTGGGAATGCTATAGTCTCACTGGATCCAGACGGTTGGGAGCAGTTTGGGACTTTTGTGCGGTATTCATATAAAAAATCGTCCCTTTCTTAATATTGCTCATGACACTTTCATCAACCTTGCACTCTTTACGAATCTCACTATTACCTTAATTTTGTAAAAAATGTGACTTCCAAACTTTCAGCTTTAAGGTAATATATTATATTGGGGTAAGTAGTCTTAGTTGTGAAAAAGTGAATTCATATGGAAAATGCATTAAATATAGGTAAGATAGGTCCTGCCAGGTCTGGGTACGTTGGTGTTGACTGCGAAGTATGATGACCTATACCTAAGTAGCATAAACAGCTGCGGCAAGGAATATCGAAAAGTAAAATGAACGTAGCACCGTTTCATAATTAAATCACATCAAGGTCGCTTTGGCACGGCTTTTTATACAATGCGATTTCAAATAAACATTTTAATGAAGTTAACTTTCAAGTTATGTAGATTTGGTTTTGCGGCATCGTTTTGAACGATCTGTCAACATGGAAATTGTATCATGGTTCTGGATCTTATCAAGTAATTTCTTCAAATATTTTTCGCGAAATAATCATTCACTGCAAGCTTCTATCTAATAAAAAAGAAAGAAATAATACATGCATGAAGTTCTTTGAACAGATTAGATAGTATACGAGTACCCATCCACTTTTTTCGTACACCTTGTTGTAAAAAAAGCCATGCAGTGAGAACGAAACCAATTATTGGTGCACAGTCTGACATTTAATAGTAGACAAAAAAATGGTTTTACAATTCAATGCAAAGATGGCGCATAGAGGGATTAATGTAAGTTTTAAAAAACAAAATGGTCGAAGTGCATAATTTTTCCTTTAACCAAACCGTGTTCAGAAATTAGTGATGTTATCCGAAATGACGTAATTCTATATGGTGATATTACAAACAATAGACACGTTACAGAGCACAAAAAGTGGCAAAAAAATATAGGGTAATTGCCGTACTTTGATTTAGTATTAAACCAGTGTTAAACTGTTACGCGTTGGGTGAGGTCATCTGCTGTCTCAAATAAAATTGCATAAATACGTGCCGAAAACTTACACGCCAAACACTTATAAAAAACATGATAAACGCCAGTAACATTTCATTCGTAAATACACGCAAATAACTTGATATTATACATAATAGAATACTTGCAATCTGGAAACAATCAATGACATTACGAACATTTAATAAATATAGAATGAAACAATGGAAATAGTCGTACGTATTATTCCATTGTTTTCCGAAAATTTTAAACGTTATCAGAGAAAGTGAGGTAGCAAATGCAGCAACACATGAGTATAAGAAAGAAAACCTTCTAGCAGTATCTCAGTTCTTAATAGGTCCTATCGTAGTGTAAGCGAGAAGGCGTAGTATCATCTCATTCACACCCGTGATATTAGACGCAACTTTGATTTACGAAAATGATGACGTACGGACGCACATCCGTCGCGTTCAACAGACATATCTTTTAAATGTCCGTGTTTGTCATACAAAAACGATGTTTGAATTAAGAATTTACTGTAAAAATAAGAGTATTTGTTACTCGTGCTACATTTTGTGTTAATTTTATTACACAATAACGTGTATAAGTATGTAATGTCACTGAAATTCACAGAAAATTTGCCTTTAAGCCGAACTATTAACCGCGAATATCTGAAAACATATGAATGTGAACAACACAAAAAAATATCATAGTAATGACATTTTGTAGTTCCAAAATCTTAAATTAAATGCCAAGCTCATCTTTCTATTTTTAAAAATCTCCCAACATTTCCCAGTGGGGGAGTGTTGAGGCTGATTGAAGGAGGTTGGGAAGGAATGGTCTCTCAAAGTCAACGCGTCTATTTTCAGCAGTCATTTAAAGTACGAGTATTGAAATATTCATTAAAAAAACGAAAGAAGATGGTATTATCAAATTATTGATAGTTTACATCCAGCCTCACCGGCAAAAACCTCAATTCTAAAAATATGTGTTTTTCCATATTTTCAGACTATATATATATTTATTTAATTGTGAACAAATGTTAAGCCAATTAAGGAAAAGAAGTTGGTGTGATATTGTAGGTCCAGCCCTGAGCACATATTTGCCACTGAAGAAAGTATCTACTTATATTATCATCCAAGGACATCAAATTTCCAGTTGTGGTGATAGATAGATGAGTACAGCTTTTACTCCCTGAACCGCATTGGCCAGCCCTTCGCTGCAGCTGTATCCGCAGCCACAGCCCCGAGACCCAGAGTCCAGTTCCTTACTTCCCGCGGCGAGGACTCGGCACTACGATAGTCGACCCCGACGGACAAATGGCGGCGGTCGCATGCAACATAAATAATTATTTGAAGCCAGTCGTCGTGTAATGATAGTCATCAATGCGATCGCCGGCGGCCAAGCTATCAACCAATCACGGGGCAGCTACCATATTTCAAAATTATCGCCGCGCGCCGCCACATATACCTACCACGTTTTTTTTCTTTTTTTCTTTGTTCCACACACATCGCGCAGTAAACACGTTATCCAGTCCGCCGTTACAAAATTAACAAAAAATAATAAAAGACGTCCGAAACAATTTTCATCCTATGAATAAATTTAAGTTCTTACCCATCGGGCGGACTTCATTTTGAATATTGCGTTCCATGAATTTTAAACAAATCATTTGGAAGTCCCTAGAGGAAAAATGGCTTTACGATTCGCATTCTGCGACGAGGTCTGTTACTCTTGTACGATTTATAGGTCCTAGGAATTCTCGGCTGCATTCTTTGACATAATATTTTTTATTGAAATTATTTAATTATTACTATGTTATTTTTTCAACATTTCAGAAAACTATGTTATCTGATTTATCCGAAAAATATAATTTGGCTGAGTTGGCATCAGTTCTGGGTTTCACCCAGGCGTCGTGAGTTTAATTCCTCGGCTGGCGTCAAGTCCTCCATCACGACACAGAAACGTTTTCCGCTTACTGGGATGGTAGTAGTAGGAGATTTTAAAATATTGCCAGGTTATTCGTAACCAGGGATATTTGTCTTTTTTTTTTAAATAAAAAAAAATATATGATTTGATCGTAGGTAATATTACAATAAAGCCAGTAAAAAATGCATTGTCCTCGTCCTTAGTCGATATCGCTTTATGTAATCGATTAAATACCTACATGCCATTATTTACAGTGCTCGAAATAATCAAATTTAGTAACCGGAACTATTTACTTATTTAATTTTAAGTTTAAAAGACAAAACCATTAGCCACTTATCTCAATAGAACACTGCTGTGTTGAGATGAGCAGCTTTACAATTTTAGTGAAACGGAATAATATAATCTTTTTTTTTAAGTAACATCAAAGTTCTTCAAACTATAAACAACTATAACATCTACACTATAAGTTGGGCTGTACATTTATAGATAACAAAAATAATAAAGTATCTGTGCTCCAATTAGCCACTACCATATTTTTGTAACAGGAAGTAGTGAGTAAATAATAATCGGTAAATAATAATAAGTAAATAATAACATATCCAATTTGGGATGCTATAATCTCACTGGCTCCAGACAGTCGGGAACAGTTGGGCCTCTTGTGCGGTATTCAGATAGAAAAAGAAAAAAAAACTAAAAGCGAAAGAACTGAGCTCTAGGCAGCA
Source organism: Halesus radiatus (assembly GCA_022606495.2). Classification (NCBI taxonomy): domain Eukaryota; kingdom Metazoa; phylum Arthropoda; class Insecta; order Trichoptera; family Limnephilidae; genus Halesus; species Halesus radiatus. Next base: position 132,860 of record JAHDVE020011983.1, read on the forward strand.
GTACCATAGACAGAAACAAATAAATCATCAAATTCATTGAAATGAACTAACTTTTGATGTAGCGAATACCCATCTATCGCATTCTGTGTCAATGACTGCAATCAATAATAATTGCCTTTGGACTGGACAGATGGATTCATATTTTTTGCTTTTGACCTCAGGACGTATTAAAAAAAATTACTGTGTCATTGACTAACTTGTCCGTTCGATAAAAAAATATTAATGTCCTCTTCGGGGGCTATGTCCAACTTATTTATGAGACAGTCGATATAAAATATAATAATAAAAATATCCAATAGTCGTAAACAAATTATCTGAATATTTTAAGATCGCTATGGTATTTTTAAAACGATTTAAACTGGAGATCATAAAATTCACGAGAAAAAATGTTCTACTAGTGACATAACGATTAATCGTACTACCCATAAATTCTTAAGTATAATTTTTTAAATAAAATGAACTGTTATTTTTATACGTATATAATTTATTACTATTAATTCGAGTACACACCTAATAAATAAGTAATTCGATTGTTATTTTCACACACAGAAAACATAATATCATGCAATATTAAATATCGTTTTCTAGAAAATCGCTCCAGTGCGACATCGATTAAAATTGAAATAATATGAGTAATATTCAAACAATACGAATGAGAAAAAAAAATAAAACAAAGAAAAAAAAAAACGGATTCAACCGATAATCGATCACGGAAACTCCTGTTTTTTTCTAAATAATTTAATTTTATTATGAATACTCTTTCGGTAATAAACATAAGTACGAATTATGTATTTGAAAGGCATTCAAATTACTTAATTCTTTCAAATGATGTTGCGACCTTTTAATGTGATTTGATATTACTGAACATTTTTACGTAAAATTCCTTATTAATAGGAAAAACATCTGTGAAAACAGAGCTTTTTTTGATTTTTGCCAACTAGCTTCGAAGACAAACATTAACTTTTGTTGTAAGGGGATATATTAAAAAAAAAATGAATGCATATATGAAAATCTATATTTTTTTTTATTTTTTTTTTTTTTTTATTGTTTATTCATCCAAAGAACATAAATACATACAAGGTAAAATAAGAAAGAAGCAAAATATGTAGTCCTGCAAAGCGGTCACATGACAGCTTGTCTGCAGGTTCTACAAAGATTAATTAGTCCTAATAGTAATAGTAATATGTATTAATCTTAAATAAAATAGGTACTTACATTTGATGTTAACATTATAGGTACATTAACTTAGCCATTAAGTATACATAGATAAAAATTTAAAGATACCAAGAAAAAAATTTAAAGATACAAAGAAACAATTTAAAGATACAAAGAAAAAATTTAAAGATACATAGATTGCTCATTTAAAATCCATAACTTCATCGATTTCACGCAAAGCCTCTCACTTTCCTCCAATTTATAACTTTCATTAAATTTATTGAAAATCACTGGCACTATGTATTCAAAAGTTCGACCTCCGTATTTATTTGAAATTTTTGGAATTTTTAGGCCTCTTCTTTCAGTGAATCTAGTGCTGTGTTTATGCACCAGTGGCTTTTTGTATTGGCTTTCTCCCGCGTTATCTATAATAGTGATGTACCATAGGAGACCTTTTACAGGAAGTTATTATTATATAATATATAGCAGGTACGAAATATTCCAAAAATAAGAATTTGATAAAAATAACCTGTACTATCTTTTCCTAACCAGGATTCGTAACTAATATGATTAAATGTTTATTTAAAGTTTAAATGGTTTTTTAAATTGAATAAAAATGGTTATTTTATCAAATAAAGCAACCACTTTGTGGCTTGACATTATAATTTAATTTTTTGTTTTGTTTTAAGCCATTTTATTTTATTTATATTTATGCATTATCGTCCGGTTTTGGTTGAACCCAGCCTTTTAAGGGACGTATTGTTTATAGGTGTATGTTTCTGATGAAGGTTGAGTTCAACCGAAACCGTTCGATAATGCATAAATATTAATACAATAAAGTGGCTTAAAACAAAACAACAACAAAAAACGTTTAAAAAACAGTTATTATTAAATTTTAAAAACTTTTAATTGAAATGGAGTTTTAAAAACACAATAAAATAAAAATAAAAATTGTTAACATTACTTCAGTTCTAAACCTGCCGTCTGACGGTTCGGTAAGGAACCAACATTTCTCTCGCTACTGCAGACACTGCGCAGAAAAGATCCACAATGGACTGCGCTGCAAACCATTACCTTACTTTACAGAACTTTACTTTTGTGCGTAGTGTTTGCAGTAGCGAGTGAAATGTTCGTTCCTTACCGGACCGTCAGAGAGCGGTCTATTATATGCGTTTCCCATCATGTGTCTATTGTCTAGGCGTGAGATTGCGTTACTCCCTTGTCAGTTCCTGACAACTGTCTCACCACCGAGTGCAAAACACATGTTTTTATTTAATCGAAAATTGGCACTTACATTGCATCCAGTTGCAAGCACAACCCGAATTCTCTTCTTGGCAAACCGATAATTGAAAATGAAGACCATTTCTCTTATAATTACGTCGGTCATAACAGCTCGCGAAATCGGAAGCTGCAAGCTGTATCGGTGTATAATTTCCATGGAGATTGCTATGTTAAAACATTTAATGGCAACAAACAAAATAAGCCGTAATTCCGCGCAACTTGAATGCATAAATCTGCATTTCTAATTGCAGTTGTTGAGTGACCAAGAGGCAAGATGCGATCTGCAACTTTCAAGAACAATATTCAGCTCGGGGCCAGGAATATGGGAGGCCTACCCGGGAGTATTGCAAATTGCAAGGTTACGAATACTATGTGCACAATAATATTATAGTCGTATACCCACTGTAGTATCTCCTATAGTATATTCTGAGAAAAGGACTCCGTGTATCTGCCATTCGATCAGAGCTATTGGTTAAAGCCCTCAACGGGCTTTAACCAATAGCTAATATTTAATAGCTAATATTTTGAAGTAGAAAATAGTGTCTACCCCACTATTTTCTACTTCAAAATAAGGAACTCCAGTGAAAAATATAATGACTTTAAAAATATATGTTGATAAAGATCAGCAAACGACGATTGTGAATATGTAACTTTCTTTGTATGTAATTATACGTAGAATTTATAAATTGTTATTTAAAAGTGAATAAAAAATCAGCTCATAAAAACGCCGTGTTATGTTTTTACCATTGCATTTGGAACATCTGACGTCACGTGAGCATTCTGTTTTTGGATTAGTATGCAAATTTTAATTTTTCGAAGCTGTTTTGTATTTAAAACATGTATTCTTTTAGTTTTGGAAAATTTTTAGTTTAATTTGGGTGAGTTTAAAAAATATTATTAATGAAAGAAATTAGAGTATTCACGATCAAACCCATTATCAATACGGATATTATCATAATGTTAATAGTCAATACTATTATTATTCTTTGAGTTAAAGTTTCTAAAAAGTTACGTAATTTTATTACTTATGTTTAGTTATGGTTTACCATGAATAGAATATACAATTATGTACGATAAAGCTTATCCTTGTTTTGACATTTCACATTCTAACCTCAAAACTGATAAAAACTGACCGGCCATAGATTTTGAGTGTTTTGGCGGCCTTTGAAAAATTGAAACTTCGAAAATTATTTTAACTATGAAACATAACTTTAGAAAAAAAAAATATACTGATATTTAAGTTTGAACGTCATTATTGATAAAAAATAAAAATAAAATAGGACTGTAGTTCCTTATTGCGTATTTGTACAAACGCTAAATATCACGTAATAATAATGTAATTCCCTGACCTAAAAGTAAATATATTTAATAATATGTATATATATATATATCATGTATAAATGTAGGTAAATACGATACTTAAAGATTTTTTGTTTCTTTTTTAACGCGATCAAACTCCAGTATAGAGTCAAAACATAAAACTGAGCTTTTACTCCAATGACAAGTTTGCCGTATTTTTTGACAACCGGTGAAAAATAAATGTTTTTTTTAATATATAATATAGTTGCACTCAATATCTACGTTTTCTCAAAATTTTAATTTTTTTTTAATCATTGAAGAAGATAATATTAACACAACCTAAATGAAATATGAAACCGAAAACAACAACAGAAAATAAAAATATATCAGTCGCATCTGGGATTCTAACCCAGGACCTCTGTTTTTTCGGGACAACCGCTTTATCAACTTAGTTAATGAGACTAGTTCAATTTATGTCATTATAAATTATTTAATTTATTTAAGTAAGTGATTGTCTCCGGTGACCTGGATAATTCAACACACGTATGAATCGGCACACTTTTCAAAAGTGATATAAAGTCATTCAAAATACGATAACCTAATATACCCTAATCTAATTTAAAAAAATAAATCAAATGAAAAAATAGTAATATTAAAGAAAAAGTTATTAGGTTTGGTTAGATAAGGTTTACGGGATAGTTTTTTAGTACTATATTGACTTCATATTCCTTTTAAAAGTGTGCCGATTCATACGTGTGTTGAACTGTCATGGAACCATTGTCTCCATGACATATCGGTGTTTATATTATACGTTGAGTTGGTAGGTTGTCGGTCATAAAATTACATGTCATTTAAATTCCTATCATTGTTGAGTTTGTGAAATTAGAGCCAGGTCTTCGTGAGCTCGAACTCATAATTTTTCTCAATCTAGTTAATTGAATTTGCCCTAAGTATTTTTCAATAAATAATCGTGTTTTATGTCATTTATAATATGAATCCCATTGATTTAATTTTAAATCATTAATTTAACAACTTAGATTTTGACATGCGAGTGAAATACTTCCATCTTCAATGTGCTCCCGTGGATTACGGAAGTCCATCAAAGAGCCTCCTCACGTTAAAAGCTCGGTTCATATAATAAGTATACACCTACGGATACATACCCGACCAATACATCAATCCGCTGATCTATATAACAATATAGCCACGCTCCTCTCTGAGTAAAGTGAGTAGGTAACTACATAATAAAGCCGAGCGCCTTTACTTAAATTGCATCGCCCTGCCTTCGACCAATCCTCTACATTCAAAACCAATTATGTTTTATTATACCCCCGACACGAAATAGCGAGCTGCTTACACGCCGTTGTTAAACTCCTAGTCCGGTCAAATCGTGAGTTCTTTCCTCCGTCTCCGTACCTTTAATTTGAAACAAAAACGACCGAACAAAATACCTCCTCCAACTTCTGCCGTCCCGGTGCTCGTTTTTTGTCGGCCGTCCTACCGCGATGTTTGATGAATAGGTAAAGACCAAAACCGCGAAGTCGTCGGCGGGGAAACAGATGTTTCGCGCGTTTTTTGGAAATTTCTAAACGGCATTTTGATACAGATATTTCATCCCACGTCCCGGGGCCGTTGTTTTCTCCGTTTTACGCCTAGTTTTGATTTATATGGCCAATTAATAAAAGTAATGAGGAACGATGAAATATGAACAACAATAAGGCGGATAATTTCAATTTGTGGATCGGGTGTTGAATGAGATTGTTTGAAATTATATTATACCCGGTACCTACCCAAGTGCTTGGCAAGGAGAAGCCTACTTTGAGTTAATACCAGTTGTTGCATTACCACGATCATTACGAATTATAACGCAATTACCCGAATCCATTATTATGGTAGTTAATTTATATTTGTTATCTAATAATCTCATAATAGGTAGGAACCTCTCAAATCCGTTTTTTTGTATTGTTTTTAAATCCGGGAAATTGATTTTTAAAAAAATGTGTCTTTATTAAATGTGATAATATGGTTGTCACGCGAATTCATAATAAAAAAAACTACCAACTGTTCTACCTGCTTGCTAATTATACAAATGATGTGAAAGTTGACTGGTTTTACAGGATCAAATTAAAGCATAAAAATATAATTGTATAAAATGATAAAAAAATTAATGTGTATACTTACATAAAGAGACAGCTATCTACCTGTCTATGAGCCATTTTACGATTGAGTTGTGTGGTGTTCTGTACTCTCTGCCTAACCCGGAGAAATGGCGTGATGGCTCTTTAAATAATGGTAAAAAGTAAAATAATAGATTTTCCATTTATCATGTCAAATGTTAGGCTATCAAAATCAGGAGTTTTTACTCGATTATTTGCATAACCTCATTTACGTTTGTATAGTAGGTAGGTACCAGTGGCGTACAGCTCATACAGGCTGAAAAGCTGTGCCTACCCCTAGGAAGATGAACTATAAGAAGAAATTATATTAAAATTTAAATAGACGACAAATTTTTAATCAAAATCAAGGAACTTGTACGTTTCGTTATTCAGTTTATAATATTCAATGCACAATTCGTATACCCGATCTTAAAAACTACATACAGCTTACCTTTGGTTTAGAGTAATACACACCACTGGTAGGTACTGTGCTCCAAAATCGGTCCCATGGTAATGACATTTTTTAATTCAATATTATTATTTTTCTACATTTTGCCGTCAAAAGGCAGGTGTAAGAAAAAAAATCAATTCAATGTAAACGTAGTATTGAGGTAGTTTTGTGTAAATATTTAGGTATCAGGTAGGTACAGGCAGCAAAATATAAATAGGAATGGACCACTAATGAAGAAGGGCATTAAGTAAAGAATTTCCCCGTTCATTTCCGATGCTAGTTCCTCTCGTCTTGTGGTGATAATTACACCATGGTAAGGTGGTTAGGTGGTTATGTCTGTTGGTTCACCGCCGCAGCCAAGAGGTAGGTAATTAAAATTTCATCAGGTAAAAAGGCTCGTATCGCGAATGATCTGAAATTATTGCTTGAAACTGCTTTAAGGCGTTTGTATCATGATTTAATTTCATAAACGCTCGCTTGCCGTACCTATTAACAATGATGTGATTATACGGTTTTTAACTGCTTGATATCATGTACATTGAATTCCTATAGAATCATGGTTAGGTATTTCTCTGGCTTTTATAAGAATGTCTAAGAAAATTCACCATGAATTGCTAACATAACAATGCATAAATAATTTGGTAATTTAATTTTGTTGTTGTTATAATTTGAAGTACAGTTTTTAATAAATATCCAAATCAACAAATGCTAGGTATAAAGATTATAAATTAAAAATAAAAAAGTTTAATTTTATTAATACAAAAATAATTATATGGATGGTAAAATAAAGAAAAGACAAAAAAATGTAGTCCTGCAAAGCGGTTACATCACAGCTTGTCTGCAGGTTCTACCAAAATCAATTTATCCTAATATACCTAAATTTATGGTTTTTTTTTATTATTTATAAGTATATATTAAACTTAAAAATAGATACTTACATTTGACATAATCATTACAGGTATATAATTTAACTTAATCATTAAGTATACATAGATGACAAATTACAGATACATAGATTGCTCATTCAAACTCCATAACTTTATTGTTTTCACGCAAAGCCACTCACTTTCCTTCAATTCATAGCTTCCATTAAATTTATTGAAAATCACTGGTACTATATATTAAAGGGTTCGACCTCCATATCCATTTGAAATTTTTGGAATTTTTAAGCCTCTTCTTTCAGTGAATCTTGTGTTGTGTTTGTTCATCATAATATTTATAATTTCGGTAACAAAAACTTTACGCGGAATAAAAAATCCCAAAAAAATATATATACCCAATATGTACGAGTACATTATATGTACATATTTATATTTTGAGATTTTTTATTTGATTGAAATAATGAATTAAACGGAAATGTTTTTTTTACTTGTAATCTTTATACATAGCATTATAAAAATTATAAAATTAGAGCTTGACAAACAAGACAATGCGCCTGATGGCCGATGCGCAGAAACCGATTTTCAACCAGAAAACATCACAATCGCAGTCATGGATCTTTGAATAACTTTGGCAAAGCTGCGCAGTACACGAAGGGCCAGGTGCATTCTTTAGTTTGCCTAGTTCTACAACGGGCGAGATATTATGTTATTATTGTAGACAATTGAGTATTTAAATCTTCGATTGTAACCCTTACTTTTTATAAAATCGAGTTACTTATCTAATCTACCGATATTTGTGACACACTTTGAGAAAAAAAAATCGACTCTTATTTCCACAGGGATGACAAATGAAATAACACTGCTTTTGAAATATTATACGCCTTGTCAAACTACTGTTGCAAGATTGCATTAAGAAATTAAAAAAATAGTTTGCCTTTCTATTTAAGAATGAATGAAATCAATTCAATAAGGTACTTCAGTTAAAAGTTTTATAGCTTAAAAACTATAATATATTCGTATGGATCAACAAACGCCGATTCAGAATACATAACATTTATTATATATTATTACACGTGGAATTCATAAATCGTCATTTAAAAGTGTATAAAAATCATCTCATCAAAATGCCCAGTTTCGTTGGAACCATTGGAACGACGTTACGCGGTTGTTTGCGCCTAAATTATTTCTGTGTAAATTCATTCTGTGTGACCGTATGGCGCCTGTGTGACGTCACGCGGTCACCGCTCTAATTCCGGCCGATTTGGTGGGCTCTCAAAAAATCAAACTTTGAGAATCATTTTAACTATGAAAACGAACATTAAAAAATACTAGTATTTAGAACGTTGACAAAAAAATGGAATAGAGTTCCTAATTATGTTGATGCATAAGCTGATACCACAATTATATTAATCCGGTCAACTTCGTCACTGGAATGATCTCTTGATTTGGTTTTGATTCCGCTCCGCATTATGTTAACATCTTAATACCCACCTGTTCGTAGAAATACGAATGATCTTTGAAAATGTGATCAGAATACAAATAAATAAGATCCCGAACGAATTCAAGAACACCTTCCAAAAGCGGGGATACTTATAAAATTGTGTACGGTGTAATTATGAGTTTTAATTTTAAAAGGTTCTATCGCCCTCTCACTCTTCCCTCATAACTCTGTCTCTCTCGCACCCGCAGCGTGGCGGGACCCGGCTAATTATCCCCACAAGATGCTTTGTAACAAAATAATAATATTTTTAATTTATACTTTTTTGTACGTGTTTTGTTATGAAGCGGAGCGCTGGGGTTCAAGTCAGGATTGCCAGGGGCGGATTCATTTGTTCTTTATCCATTAAATTGTGAGGTGAGTAAGCCTTCATTATCTGCGCGGTGTCCCGTTATTTGGGTGATTAGTTGAGGTTCTTCTCGGAGATTTGAAAAAATAATTGTTTTACATCCAATGATCTCTATGGCCCGGGGGACTGAGAGCAAACCTCGGAATTGTGGAAGTTATAAGGTTCAAATGAGGAGAATGCCTTTTGCCCAACATCGCGAAAACAAAATCTTAGTATAGCTGATTGATATGGTAATAATAAACACCTCGAAGGAGATACAAAAATAACGTAAAAGACTACAAGTTTAAGATGTTTGAGGAAACGCAGCTTGATGACATTGTTGATTAATTGAAAATCATTTGAACCGATTAATTAGGCCAGGCATGACATTCTATAGAACCCACATTAGTTAAGAGAGAAAAAAAGACAGAAAGGTTAATCTAGTTTGTAATATTACATTAAAATATCGTTATCTGCACGATGATATTACACTATCGGGAAGAATTTTTTCGGAAAGTAACCCAAGGAGCGATTTCACCACATCTCAATAAACCCTTCGTTAACTGCTCGTTGAATATCTCTAATAATATAGATAACAGAGCAATAAACCGGCGACCGTTTCACTACGAATAATATGGTCCCAAGTCCCAAATAGTTATTGATGAGCTAGTTTGGCAACATCGGTATTTTTAAACCATCATCCCATTTGTTGAAACGCGTGTCTATTGTTTATATGGAATCACTAACGTCAAACGTCAAACATGCTCCCGCAAAAGTGAATGGTTAGTGGTGCGACCTATACTCGCCTCCCAAATTAAATATGAATATGATGCGAGTAAGTAGGTACAAGTATTCCGTGGTATATTTTGAGGGCGTATATTAAAATTACGGTAATTATTATTTAACTTGGAAAGATTTTGTCTTTGATTTGCTCGTAGATTATATTCACGGCATTCTTCGAGAGTCGAAATCGCGATCTGAAGTGAACGTCGTCCAATACCTCCAAATAATTAACACAAGCTCTTAGCACTTGTAGTCTTCACATTGCCGCCTGTTGCGTGCTTCTGCATCTTAAATAATTGCAAAGTCTTCAATAAAATTGACCATAAACTCAATAATCGGCTCACTTCACTAGCAGCTGTCATGATGTTTTGATGTTTTGACGCTTGGCGCCATCTTTAAATCTGATAAATAGCAGCTTCTAGTTAAGTTATGTCGGACTTTTTACGGCATGTAGCGTTATTGAGAGTATGTGAAATACAAATATATTTCTATTTTACAAATAGCGCAATTGACCGGTCAGTGGCTGAGTTGGCATCGCGTTTGGGTCTCACCCAGGCGTCGTGAGTTCAATTCCTCGGCTGGCTAAGTCCTCCATTACGACACAAGCAACATCTTCCGCTTACTGTGGTGGTAGTAGGAGATTTTCAAATATTGTCAGGTTATTCGTAACCAGGGAATATTTGTCTTTCTTTAAAAAAAAAAAAAAGATAATTTATTGAGATGAGGTGAAATTGCCCACAACAGGCAGAAAAGTGGTCGATAACCATGAAAAGTTTCAAAATGGAAGATATTAGAAGATTTCCTGCTGAATATGATAGAAGATGCTACTGCTGGATGGGCATTCCACCGGTATTTTCTAGCGTGAATGTATAAGTTTATATCAGTATATTAATGAGCTTAAAATTAGATAAAGTCTAAAACTCTTTTTAAAAGTTTGACTTTAAACTTAACAATATGTACAGTGTTGTGAGGTCTATTACAAGGTGTTTGTTATCCCGATATTCCAATGGTAGGTGCCTAAAAAACAGGTAAACGTTTTAATTTATAAAAAAAATTCTACTAAATTCGCCGACGTAAGCTTCGCCTGACACGCGACTATGATAATTCAAAATTCAAAATATCGAAATCGTACAAAATGGACCCAAAATTTGAAATTGAGATTTAAATAAAAAACTATGTACTATATTTCTAAACTAAGAAATATGGTATAACCTGAAAACAAGTGGCAGCTTTACACGAATAATAATTGTTTTTGTTAAAACTGCTATAATATCTGTCTTATAATAAAAAGAATAAAAAAATAAACTAATGTTGATGCAACGCAGTCTTAGGAGAACACCTAGTTAACGTAGTCGGGAAGATAAATTTAATTTAATATGACAGTATGTTACAAAACAAATATTCCGATGTTTTTATTTTGATTTGATATTCAATCCGTTATTAAGATAGAGAAGTAAAGTTCAGCCAGGCAGAAATTGTGCGATCTTTATTTATTCTTATTAAAGAGAACTTGTATCTCTGTTGGAATATATCTTGATTAATGGCGAAACAATTCGGATAACATGTTGCTTACACCTCACCAAATACATGGTAAACAGAAGCACTAAAGTTTGATGTTGGATAAAAAAAATTAAAACATATACAAAAAATATTTAAATTCTTATAAAGTCAGTCAGTTTTAGCCAAATAACAAATAATTTTATTAAGTTTTCGAAGAAGTAGTCAAGGTTGAAAAACAAAAGCAGATTTTTTTTATCTTCTTGACAGGCTTCTACATATTTAAAATACAGACATTGTCGTGATTTTTTTCAAGAAAAGTGATTGTTTCACATTCTCGGAAGATGGAAGTTTCTTTAACTTCACATTTCCAAGCCTTTTCTAATGTAGTAAATCTTTGAGGAATCAATTGAAATATAAAACATTTGCATTGATGTGTTCACGGAATATTTTATGAATATTTTGTACACAAAACAATAGTCTTTGGAATAAAATACGAGTTTCGCCTTTCGTTGACATTAAAAATGGTGAAACTTCTTCTATTTCTTCTAGCCCCCTTTTTTTCGGATGATGGTCATCAGTTATCAGCCTATAATGGTCCGAAATAAAGCCTCGGTCACACGGAGCGATGCGCTCCTATTTGAATGGTAGCGTCGAAATTGCTTCGTGTGACAAGGAATCCGCTACGAGTAACTCAATTAGGAGCTTAGGCATTTGCCCGATTCGATTAGAACATGTTCAATTCCGATCGCGATAAATGCGCAATTTTGGCGGTTACTTTACAAAGTTTTCGGTCACGTGATCTTTTCACCGCTATGCGGCTCTAGTATCGCCTCGTATGACATATCAAATCGCTAGTCGCTAGTTGTTGAATGAAACCAAAGTTATTTCCTATTTTTTTCAGCATGCGCTTTATTTCAGACATATCACTCACTACTACTTTCGCAGTTTCAGTAGCTACCTATGATGTCTACTGTCGGTTACAAGAAGCGGCGATCGCTCGCCCCGGCAACATAGCAGCGACGAAATTGTTCTGAGGGACGAAGTGAAAATGGTGTGCGGCGTCTTCCTTTGCTAAGTCTTCCAATAAACGAACAAAAAAAATCATCAAAAGGGTTGGATGACAAATTTGGTAGAATAGTCATCCGCCTACCAGGGAATCCCAACTTGGAGCACTGGAGGAGGCGGTGGCCTATTTTCCTCTATGGTTTATCGATTTCAAGTAAAAAGAAAAGTTAAATATTACAGAAACTAAGTTATATATTGAATAACCTATTGCGGTCCTGCCATAACCCTCACCCTACCCTTAATGGAGCCGGAGTGGCAAGGATCCTTAGCAACTGCCTCATAAGACCCTGGGTTCTGATATGAAATATTTCAAAGGAAAGAAAGGTGCCTAAATCATACCATTATAAAGCTTTTATAGGGACCGATAAATTTCATTCGGAAATAAAAATGTGACCGGGCTAAAGTAGCCCGAGTACTTTACCTTATGTGCGTGATGATTTTTTATTATATTTAAAAATCACGAAAGAAAATACTTATATAAAATACGGGAACTAAATTTCGGACATAGTTGAACATAGGAGAGCAGTAACATTTTTCCTCCGAGGCATTTTTTCGAATAAGATTGGTATTTCTACATTTCTAATTTTATTCTCACTAAAAAGCAGTAAATCTGTTTATTTCCTAGTATAATTTTATTTATACGTATTATTTCACACATTATAATTAATATAATACATGGTAGGTATAATATAAGCGATTCTTTCCAGAGTGGTAGATTCTTTCAGTATGGCCCTTTTTTATGTGAATTAATACCCCACAAGAGTTCCAACTGTCCCGTCAGTAGAATTATGGCATTTTCAATTGGGTTATGTTATGTGGCAAAAGGGAGTGGGGAAGGAAAGCAGATGGGAAGGAAAATATTGGGAAGGACCTGGCTTTTCAGTTCTGGTCATAAATACTGTTATACTACTTTCAGCCCACAAAATATTCCAACTGGGGATGTCATGAATGATGATATGAAATATTTCAAAGGAAAGAAAGGTGCCTAAATCATACCATTATAAAGCTTTTATAGGGACCGATAAATTTCATTCGGAAATAAAAATGTGACCGGGCTAAAGTAGCCCGAGTACTTTACCTTATGTGCGTGATGATTTTTTATTATATTTAAAAATCACGAAAGAAAATACTTATATAAAATACGGGAACTAAATTTCGGACATAGTTGAACATAGGAGAGCAGTAACATTTTTCCTCCGAGGCATTTTTTCGAATAAGATTGGTATTTCTACATTTCTAATTTTATTCTCACTAAAAAGCAGTAAATCTGTTTATTTCCTAGTATAATTTTATTTATACGTATTATTTCACACATTATAATTAATATAATACATGGTAGGTATAATATAAGCGATTCTTTCCAGAGTGGTAGATTCTTTCAGTATGGCCCTTTTTTATGTGAATTAATACCCCACAAGAGTTCCAACTGTCCCGTCAGTAGAATTATGGCATTTTCAATTGGGTTATGTTATGTGGCAAAAGGGAGTGGGGAAGGAAAGCAGATGGGAAGGAAAATATTGGGAAGGACCTGGCTTTTCAGTTCTGGTCATAAATACTGTTATACTACTTTCAGCCCACAAAATATTCCAACTGGGGATGTCATAGTTTAACTAGTTTCGGTTGGCCGTCACTCGTTAATCGCGTAATCAGCTACGAAGCTTTGAAATATCTATTTAAATGTGAAAAAAAATAAGGCAGGGCGTCATTATTGATTTTTTATATTCTTTAATTGTTTTGAAAGATTGTATTTCTAAAAAAAATTTGCAGAAACCCTGGTGAAACCGGGTAGCAACTATTACGTAATTAGGTAGTAACCACAATATTAAAAAAAACAATAATGCACTCTCCGTTGAATTTTATTAGATGGTATGAGTGACCAACCAAAACGAAAAAAAAAAACATTTAATTTGAAATTTGAAAACGTTCTGTTAGTATTTAATAACATGTCTTCCGAACTCATTGATATCCATTTTTTCTTATATGTTTTTTTTTCAGGTAGGTAGGTAGGGTCACTACCTGGGTTCATTATCTCCAATAAAAAAAATATACACTCAAAGATATGAAATATGTTAATATTATTATGGTTTGGAACATATGAAAATAATATGTTCGTATTATTATGGCTTGGAATAGGTAGATATGGAAAAAAATATGTTCGTATTATTACGGTTTGGAATATATTGAAGATTTCACGCTTATCAAGGGATCGCATTCGTGGAATGGTCCGGCTATAAAATATATTAAAATTTTCGTTTGATCTGGCAATACCGCTCGTGATTAGAGGCGATAATAGTACTTTGGAATCGTTATTTTGTCCTATCACTATTCGAATGGTCGGATGTTACTTTGGCGGGAAGGTGATTCGAATTTGGAACAGGAATCGCGTTTAAAATGAAATCGAAAGTTTTGTCGTTCTCGCGTGTTGGAATAATAATAAAACTTGAATGGCCTAGGTACGTTTTCGTGACTTATTTAAATACAAAGAAATTGCAATATAATTTCATTGTGCGTACGTCGGTAGGTACTTACGTACGAGTGTGACATTTTCAAAATTAGATGTACCTACGTGTTCAGAAAATTATCAAAGTATGAAATGAATCTTTTCCAATTCAGATAAACAGTACCTACCTATAATATATTTTACCGAACGATTATTAATATTAAATTTTAGAAATATTCGTCCACATGGCTTACTTTTGCTGACTATTTTTAAAAGTGGAACCGTATTATGTGTGGAGTAAAAGCAGGTACTAGATAATAAAATTAATGTAAATGGTGGTTTATTCAACTAACTTGTGCCTGCATTATTGTACAAAATAATAATAGTATTGTTATCTATTTTCTTTTAATAATAAAAACGTTTTTTAATTGTATTTTTACACATTCCGTTGAAAAGCATCCATCGAATACCTTGGGGTTTACACAGAAATTTTTAATGCTTAGCACCCGAAAGAAGCCGAAAAAAAACCTTTAAAATTTTTATTAAAATACTGTATTTTCACTAAACTTTAATCGTTATCTTAAACATGTATTGTTTTAAATTCTGGTTTCATAATAATAATTAGCTATGGGAATATATATTGGGTACAATAATAGTAACAACAAAATGTGGTTTTATTAAGTGCATTAAAATAGAATGTAAATTTTCCTGCGGAAAATTTAGCGAAGACGCAGTCTTCTGGTAGAATGTGCACGATTGCTGCTTTCTCCCGTCACATGTAGATGACGCTGGTCGTACTGAATAAATACTAGAAAGTTCATCGTTACAGTGCGCGATGAAAATAATTTTATATGCAGGTTAATTATGAACAACTTTAAATTACAGATCATGACTTTTTGTTTGCTTTTGAAACAAATATTTTTGAAAAATAAGTTTAAACATTATTTTTTTTTACAGTCCACGTATCTGCGACTTGATTGCTTGAAAATAAAACATTTCATGTGTATGTAATTATTATAGCTCATGTAATTTTAACAAATATTGTAAAATTGTAAACATCTATTGATAAATCTTTTAGTTTGATATCTGAAACGACAAAAACAATGGTTGATGCTTTGAACCATTCATTAAAAATAAAATAATTCACAGAAATTTGATCTGTACTGATTTGGAAGAAAAAGGTTCTCCCAAATTTATATGAGACCTTTCTTTCTAGGCATTTCGCCTCCTAGACCCCGATAGGCCAATAAAATTGACTATCTGTTCAAGAATAAATTTCAATGCTCGATCAATTTCATCAAAGTAAGGAAACATTGAGCTTACTTCGGGCGTACGCGCACGCTCTCAACACACTTCTATCAGCCCATCTCTTCAATGGCAAGACAACATTGTTCGTACTATATTGCCAGTGATGTGCAGCCCACAAATGATGAAAAGCTGTGCCTACCCTAAGGAAAAAAATAAAGGAACATTACCTATTTGACAAATTTGTACTCCTTAGTTTATGATTTATGGCAATACACTCGACTTCCTTAATCTAGTATTTTGCGGGATACAAAAAGCAAAACCACGCCTCCGCATACCGCTTTCACTAAGAGGTGTGAAATAGAAATACTGCTAGGCTAGTAATTTTTCCACAATGAAAAAATGTTTGTTTGAAATTAGGGACATAACGTTATGCTTCCATCAAAGGTTTCACCCTTTTCATAAATTGACAGTTTTTTTTTAAATTTTCAACACAACCGCTAGTTTAAAGACTAACACGAAAAAATGTTTTTTTCAGTGCCGCCGAGAAAAAAACGATTTAAAAAATCTGTGATTGAAGAAAAATGTTACCCATTATGTCAAATTAACGGGGAGAGGGACGTCGGAGAGTTATTATTTATTAATTCAAAATAATGATAGTATTATTACGCAATACGATAAACATAATGTTTTTAAATAGAAAAATATTCATTAAATATTTTATAAATTTACATAGGCTTAGCATTTATCAAAATCCAATCAGAAATATTACTTTTTTCTGACCGTTCCATTGTATGTTTTACAAAATATTTAAAATACGAATATGATTTTTAAAGTGGAGAAAAGTATGTTTAATAATTTGTCGTTGCGTTTTTGTAAATAAACGTAACCAAAATTTTGTAATCCACATTACAAAAAAAAACATTGTTTTTAATTTATTTTCACGGTTTTGTTATTGATTTTCCTTTTTTTACAGTAACACATGAGACTATGAGATAAATTATTTCCCTTATTGGGTTTTTGAAACATTAAATCCAAAGAGGTTACTCTTACCCCAAGAGGAAACCCCCTCGAGGTAACCGTCCATTCTCTGTTTCAAAACCCTCGGAGCCGTTGGAGTTTGTGTGCCCTTTGGGGGCTTGTCAAACAAAAACCTATCATGGACTGTACTATCCGCATAACAATGAATTGGTGCACATTTCAATATGCAACAATATGCAACAAAAACAAATTCTCACGACATGAAACTGATGCCTGTGGGACGCCAGCATTTATTGAATAATGAACCGATCTCTTCCCCGAAACGTTGAAAATGCACTTCGACAAGGATACGGGAAGTCCGTAAGAAGGCAGTTTGTTGACAAGCCCTCGATGCCAAAGGCCTTACAAATGTTCAGTACAACCGTTTGAGTCTCACTGTGACGTTCTATGCACCGCCTCCAAACATGCGTCACATATGCAAGAAGATCACCGCATGAGCGGTTCCATTGATGAGATGATGATAGTGATATATATGCATTTGGTTGTCTATAATAATAGAGTTCACTGTCGAGTTTTGATTATCTTTTTAATTAAAAAGAAATTAAATGACGTTCGTGAGATTAATAATATTTCAATTTGCAATAGCTTTACATATTAAAAAAAAAACCTGTCTGCCATTATTTGGAATTTATGGAGAATTTCACAATATCAGCATATTGCACATTCTGTGCATTTACTCTATTAAATTAATCACTTTTCTATCTTTTTACCATTTGTTTGTGTTATCTCAGTATTCTCCGGTACTACTTATTAGGTATGGATTCCCTAGGGATTCAATTACGTGTATATTGTCATATAAATGATATATTTAAAAAAAGTTAAAAAAAAAATTATTCAGTTAGATTAAAAAAACCTGTTAAAAAATTACACACAGTCCACCATTGGTCATAGAGCAATACATGCCATTGCATATTACCCAATTGTTCAATAAGATAAAAAAAAGAGTTGGTTTGAAATTATAGCGAAACGGTGTAGTACCTAACTACTAGTAGGTATCATAAAATCTCTCTGCCGTTTAATAATTACCTTCTAGGCAAATTAATCGAGTAAAGCACCTCGGCAGGAAAAGGTAAACGGCCAGTTTGCAGCGGGAAAGAAAGCCCGTGAAAATAAATTACGTAAAATCTTATACGAGGGGCCCCCGTTCATTAACTATTAAATTGCGAAATTAAAATAAAAGGAAGGAATCCGCTAATCTCCTTCTCGTTGCTTAAAAAGTACGTTTTCTCGTCTGTCGTCCCTTATTTAAGGCCGAGAATAAAGCTCTATTGTCTCCCACCCTGGAACATACAAATGGGTAAAAGAAGATACATTATAAAAGTGTGAAAATTTCTAGGAAGATATTATTGTAAAACTGGTTTAACCATAATATTTTGAAAAATCGGGTTATTGATGTAATCTTCTCGTACACCGATGTGTGGCGTATTATAAGACGCAGAGGCGTGCTGTTCATATATGCACATAAGAGCTGCCTACCCTACCTAACTGTCATAAAAATATAAATAGTATTAAAATGTTTAAAATTATTTTAAAAAATCAATCTTCACTTACAAAAATACACGAGATGGACTAACCGCGAAGCGGAGCGTCGCGCGCGCCACACCGACCGTATCGTGTCAAAGGCATGAAATAATTATGAAAAATGATGTACATGTCAAATTCTAAATTCAAATGTTTAAACTGTTCTATACATTCAAACGTACATGTGTGTGCAATTTACGTCAAAGGACGACTCGTTTGTGTTAGTGTGTAAAAAGCAGTGCTTTTCGGCAATGCCAGCAAATGTAGCAATCAGTGCCATCTATTGGTATATCCATTAGAACAACTTTACTAACGAAATAATAACATCATCTGGGTTTTCTTTCAAAATATTGTCTGTGTTTATTTAGTGGAAAATATATGAAAATTTTATATATCCAGTAATTGGTAAATCCTAACCAACAGCCAGAAGCTTAGCCATTCTTCGGGAAAACTTACGTGAAGGGTGTTTTTGTTGTCTGGGCTAATTTTGATTTAATATCAATAAATTCACAGTTTTTTATTTACCCCAATTACAAACTCTGTACACGCCACTGATAAAAGGTAAGAGAATAAATCATTAAATCTCATTTTGAAGAAGATGGCGCCATAAAGACTAACCAGCAATGGTGGTCTAACCATAAAAATCATGTAATAAATTGATAATTTTAAATCTTTTATAACATTATTCTAAACACATCTCATAAAAAACAATGTTGACCACAAAATGATACCCCAACCCACGAATAAAAGTATAGGTATATATTATCACGGTTGAAAAAAACACCAATATTTTTCGGTTTTAATTTCCCTTGTGCAAATTTGGCGTTACACCATTCTTGTACTAACATCTAACTTTGTATGATATCTCTATACTGAACCTTTACTGTGAATATTCAATAGGAGTGTTTTATGACATTTTCGATCTTTGATTATGACATTTAGCGGTATAGATCTACAAACTTATTTGTTCCTGAATAGGAATACTCTAAAGACCGAAATATTTTCTTAATTCTAAATACATTTTGTATCCACAATACATAAAGTGGCCTCTGATTGCTCAGATTGTAGAAGTATGTATGCCCCCCTTTGCTTGTTATTTTGGAGGTAGGTAGCCCCAACCTCCTGACTAATAATCAAGTGCGTAAGTCATATTACGTATTACAGTTTCTGCATAGCTGACTTAGTAGAGGCGCCCCAGTTCATGTGGTGAGCTTTGTCTAGGACTTGGCGACGGAAGCCGATTTCTCCCTCCAGCTGGACTTTCTTAACTCATCGCCTTGCACCGCAGTGGGGAGGATGAATTCATACGTCCGTCACTCCTGGATACACTGACTCCACGATACTTACCTACTTCTCATACCTTTTTCTTTCCCAGAACTTCCTCTCCATCCTTTCCGCAAAGACCCCTACACAGCATCCCCAAAGATGACATAGGCGCTGAAATTATTTTCCTTAGGGCCTCCATTGTGGATAAATGTAAAAAAAGAAAAAAAAAGGTTTTTAATTCTCGCCGTCCGATGCAGGTTCCACGAAAGTTTCTATAGCCTATAGGGGTTGAAATTGTGAAGTTTTACATTTATACATTTAAGTCACACTTCACAAGAGGCTAAACTATCCGAAGTAGATCTATGGCGTCCTATTTTGGGACTGTAGGATGTTGTGAGGCTGATTGAAGTGAAGGTTGGAGAATGGTTGGAAAAAATTTGAAAAAGTTTAGAAAAAGATTGGAAAAGGGTTGGAGAAAAGTTGGAAAGAATCTAGCTATTTTTATCTGGTCACTGAACATAGCCAAAGCCAAGGAACGCGATATTTCTATATTTTATCAAAAAAATTCAAGTTATTTTAGATTTTTTTTGTTTTAATGTTTGAGGTTAGCAACGAATTTGAATGATAAAAACATAATATAAGGTCTCATGCAGTTTATGGAGTTGCTCGTGTATATTTTGTGAATGCAAAACATCCACAATTTTTTAAATTAGTGTTTTCATTAGTTTCTATAGATATTGTCTACGTTAGTTCCAGATTTGATCGTCTACAAAATGAAGTTTGTCAAGCTGCAAATGTCTTTACCAAATAAGTTGACATGTGTTACTTTATGTTGTGGTATCAAATATTTCTTACACTGGGTATTTTAAGAAATAATTAAATATATACATACAGGCAGTGGCATACACAGAGGCTGGAATCAGGGTAGGCAGTAAGAGAAACAGATAATTATTTGAAATTATAAAAAAATGTATCAGACATCACTCTTCGTGCAAGTTTTCGCTAATAATGGTTAAGGAATAGCTGCTGTAGCCTCTTGATTAGGTTTACCCCAGCCACGTCAAATGACCGCTGTACTTATGCATATTACAAAATATATAAAACCAATTACTGAATATATAAAATTTCCATACTTTTTCCGGTAAATAAACACAGAAAAATATTTTGAAGGAAGCCAACGTGATATTATCATTATTTTGTTAGTAATTTGTTCAAATTAATTGATGTATCAACAGATGGCACTGATTGCTACATTTACTGGCATTGCCAAAAAGCACTGCTTTTTAGACACTAACACAAACGAGTCGTTCCTTAACGCGCGTTGCCCACATATATACGATTGAATGTATATAATGGGTTCAATAATTGAACATGACGTGTACGACATTTTGCATAATTAGTTTCTGCCTTTGACACGTTATAGTGGTGCGGTTGGTGTGGCGCGCGCGACGCTGCGTTTCGTGGTTGGTACTTGGGTATTTTTGAAAGTGAAGATTGATTTCTTGCAATAATATTTATATTTTATGCTAGTAAGGTAGGACAGGTAGTGCTTATGTGCCTATATAGACGGCACGTCTCTGCATACAGGTAGTCTTTGTTTTCATTAACGATAATAGCCAAAATCAACATCATCGTTAATAACCAATCATCCAAATTACAATATAACTAAAGTGAGTATCTCGCCTTGTGTTTGGTGTTTGGTATGCCTGTGGTCTGAGGCGACTTCCTAGCGTAGGTCCAGTACTAACGAGTCAGGTGGATATTTACTCTCCCAAACGAAAGAGTAATTAGACATCGCCCGAGAAGATACCCTGTTAGCCGACGGTGTAAACTTACGAGGAAGACCCACAAGTGGAAAAATGACAAGAAGGTAAATTTTATAAGGTATTTCTTTAACAAAGTGGTTGCTTTACCCCTTCAGACCTGAATTAAAACTGACAGTGAAAAAAATGATACCTAGAAGATTTATCAGAAATTTTTTGATGTAGTTCTTATGAATACTTTAAAAATTATCCCTACGTTCATTTTAAATAACATCAGGTGCCAAATGGTGTGATTCACTTAAAACGACAGATCATAAATCGGAAAAAAAAATTTATAAAAAGTAAATAAAAACATACTTTCAAAACTTATACCGAAAAGTAAATAAATTAAAGAGTGCGGAAATCGAGATTAAACAAAAACCTCATCTATCAAAATATTAACAAGACTACCCCGCCTGAACGAGTAGCTAGAATCCAATGAAAACGCGCAAGCCAGTATTACCAGTAATTGGATAATGAAGACATCCAAATTTTATTTGCTCTTGGTAGGGAGGAAGTAAATTTAAAAATGCAAAAACATTGTTTTCGATAATATGTGCTGGGACATTTTAAAGATCCACTCTGTTCTCATGTGGAATATCTGACAAAGATGTCATTTACTCACTAAAAAAAAAAAAGAAATACATGTAAAAGAAAAACACCATAAAATATGTTATAAGCCCGGAATCGAACCCGGACCTCCCGCATGGCAGGCTAGTGTTCTACCGCTTAACAATCTTAACTACGTAGTATACCATAATTATTGTAATAGATTAGTAGGTACTGTAAAACACAAAATAATAATAAAATATCTAGTAAATTGTACTTATATTTTCACATCTTATTGTATGAAGCTGCAATATTATACTTCAATAAACGCCGATTGATTGGTACTGAAACTGGAACCGAATAACATTTGCAAAAATCATCTCAAGAGCTTTAAAACTAACCTTAATTTGAAAAACATACCTTGCATTAATGCTAATGGCCGCTGTGACATAACACCAGCACAAAAACATAAAAATCATAACATGGCTAAAACTTTCAATGATTTTTTTGGGGATTTTAATAGCTTATGCTAATGCTTTTGTATAATAACCTGTAAACAAATTTTAACTTCATTAATTAATAGAACATTTGACAGCGGTGGCTAGGCCAGCTAGTGATGGTTGAGATCTAAAATATCAGTTAATTCGGTTCCGGTTATCGAAGGCAGGATCCTATTTCATCTATATAGATCTTTTTGAAACATTTCCCGATGGCGGATACTAAGGATTTAATTTAGGGTATTTTTGTTTATAATATACATAAGTTTCAAATGTTTAAAAAACAACACGCAAAGATATTTATTCAAACCAGTTCTAAAATCCAGTTACTACAAAGTCACCGTGACACAGCAGTGACAGTAATATTGATCATCTCTAATTGTGCTCTGAATTTTTTACTCGCAATATTAAACACCACTGATTGGTTGTTGGCTGAGTTACGTTCGAATTTTATTGTAAAGCACACGAAAATGATCATCGAAAAATAGGCCCTACGACTAAGTATTATGAAATTCCTAAAAAAAAATCCTTGACATTTCGTGTATTCTCCATGCATTTTTTTCCATAATCGCTGGGTTGGAATATTTCCAGCAAAATAGATACATAATCCCAAGTTATGGGTAATTTTTAAGGATTTAGGGATTATTTTAATTAATTTTAAATACGACCTTTATATTCTTTGCGCCTATGTTTTTTTGCACAGTATGAACGCATGGCGGATATGGCGCTGACAAGCGCGGGTGTTTTATTTTTCATCGCATGATCCCCTATCGCATTTTATATTTCAATGCTTCTACGAGTATATATTGTTAATTACATTGAGACAAACACAGAACAAGGGACATACCTAGAAGTGAAACGCCCGCTGGCAGGAACATTTCATACCGGGAGTTGAGAGCGGGCTGGGACTGGGACTTTAACCACATAAAGGACATTCTGTAATGCGGAAATGTATAATATTCAATTGTGTTGGGAATTAAAACTTAATGATTTATAATAAATATTATTAAATTTTTATTATTTTCTCCGCGGTTAAAAATAAAAAATCGGAAAAAAAGGAAGTTTCAGTATTTGATAAAATTATGATTAGCTGTCAAGCATAACGGTCAAGCTATCAAAGGGGACAGGTATCGATATATCACTACTAGATTTGGCGTGTAATACTAATAAGCACGAAAATTTTGGCCCACCTATAAGTAATTTCTTAACATAACTCCCTATTGAATTCCATTGCCTCGCTTCGAAAGACTAGCACGCTTCGCTCTAAAATAACGCGGAGCGTAACGTTTACCCCTAATTTAATAATTTGGTCATATCATGGGAAGCCAGAAAGGCACGCGTCACGAGTTTGAAGTTCAAACTTAAGAACCCAACTTCATGTACAGCGCCCAACGCAAAGCCGTTGTTGAGCGTGAAGTTTTGGACATAACTACGTTGTAACTTGAACACATTCACACGTCACGAACCCGCGCATGGCCATACAACAACGGCCAGGAGAATTCGATTAATTGTAATTTTTTTGAAAACGCTCACTCAAGACGTCTGTGACGAATATATTATTTAAATATTCATATAGCTGATTAAATTGTCAATGATAAAGTCCGGTATTGTTTTTATCTCAAATATCTCTGACTGTCTTAATTTTGTGTTGATTGATCTCGATAAAGTTAGCTCTGTTAGTTACTCTGTTGATGCATACTTGCTGGGAGATAAATTTGCTATAACCAAGGGACAATGTACCATAGACAACAAAAGAGTAACGAGCAATGCTTCTCTCAATCTTTTGACTATGAGAAATTTTTTTTGAAAAATGTTTTCGGGAACCAATTCATTTTGGCTCGGCCGTCATTTTTTAGATCCACATGCCCTGTTTAGATATTGTTGGTCGATGGGTTCGGGCCGCGAATCGGCTATTAACAGGAACCGTTCAAATGTCAAAAATGAATAACCTAAGAAATGTTAAACAGATTGAGTTGGTTCGTAGATTGAACGAACGGAATCGGAGTAACTAACTGAGAAGATTTTTGAATGTGGATAATGAAAAAAGTAAGTGACAGGAGAGAGTTGTATGGCTCTTATAAGCGTAGTTAACTTTCTATTCTTTTGATGCCATCTCCTATCGGCGGTTGGCTCTCTTCGGAGGGAAATCTTCAGCCTGCGTAGGCTGGCACAACTCTGGAGGTAAAACACTTTTATTTACTGTTCAAGATTTTTTATAATAAGATTTTCAACATTTTGGGAAGATTGGTATACCTACAAAAAAGTTTTAAGGTTATTTAAAGAGTAATTTAATATATCTACTGTTTTAGAAATTTCATTCAATGGCATCATTCCTCTTGTCATGTGATGCTGTGAAAGAACATCTGTTCTGCCGTGTGGTCTCTTGAACAAGTCGTGGGGACGATCACGGCTGAAGTTTTTAGGCAAACCATGACATTTCAAGAGGAGTTAGATACACTGTTTTGTTGTTAAAAAAAGTCCATCGTCCAGTTTAAAACGCAACAATCACTTTGACTATTTTACTTGTGCGTACTTTGTTAGCGAATAACAGTAAAAAAAGTCATGGCTAATTTAATAAACAGAAAGTAAACGTCACTAATAACCAATATATATTCTTTTTAAGGCTGTATAAACCTTGTTCTCCGCCAGAGCCTTAAAATAATTTTCCAATATAAAACATCCTCGGTCGGACTGAAAGACTGCGTCGTTATCGGTGTAATTAAATCTTCAGTGGCGTAGCGGACGCATTATGGCAGAAAAGGGCGGCTCGAGGGCAGACCTTCATTTCCCTTCTTCCATGTCTTATTAATTTTCTGCAAATGTACATACTACTAAGCTCGTCAGTAAGTGCGCAGTTAAAAGGAGCGAGGACTAATTGTTACATAAAATTATGTTTTCGAAGAAAGCAAATACTTTGGTTTGACAAATCTTATTAAATAAAACAGTTTTAAATTGTACCCCGACGAAGCTTGGGAAAAGGGAAACCGGTTGGTGATAAATTTAAAATTAATATGTGGTTCCAAATAAAGTGTTTGTTTTATTTAATTAATAAAATATTCATGAAAATGATTATTTTCTTAAAATTAAAGCTATGAAGGCATTTGGGTAAAATCTTTATGCAGAAAAATAATATCTAAAATAAATTGATGGTCCATTTTTAAACAGTAACTAGTCAAAATCTGTTGTTTTGAGATAAACAGTGTTTTACAAAAAAGTGTAATTTTATTAGTTCTCACCGCTCTTCCCGTTCGAAATTGAAGTGCATTGGACAATGGTCGGTTTTAAATAGAAACAATTTGAAACAGATTTGCGTAAAACTGGATACAATATGTTTGAAGATTTTCGAACTGTTTTTTCGGATCTCATGGAGTCAAATCTACGAGTTGCAAACCAAGCGAAATAATGTACTTCCATTGGCCATTAGACTGATCACAAATTACGATAAATATAAATCGAACACCTGGATTTCGATCACTAGCCAATACAGATCATAATTCAATGATTTTTTAAAACATCCTTGTAAGTATGGTACAATGTTTAATTGATGCTTCAAATTTTTTACCATAACATTATACTGTAAATTGTAAACTGTAAATTTAGTAAACTTTCTAAACTATCTAAACTCTGTAAACTTTGCTTGTTCTTAACACAGGTTTTCCTGCCATTTTTGTGAATAACCCTTATAATAAATACAATAAGATTGTATAGATGAATAAATAAGTAAAAACATTTTACTTGTTTTTTTTTTCTATTTAAAACTGGCAACAGCTCTTATTGTAATTTATGGTTTTCGGACTTGTTGCAGTTTAATACCGGGCCTTTGAAATATTCAAATGTCTTACGATAATGTTATTATTATAGGTATATCTTGCAAGAGAAGTCCTTTACATAGAAACGAGAATTCTGAGGCTTTATTAATACGCTGAAACCATTTATTTTACATTAACTTCACATGCTCATGAAGCCCATGTCATTTTCTAGGATGCTGTGTGAAGTTCTGTTTGAGGAAAGGAAGGAGTAAAAGACAAGGGACCCATTTTGTAGGAAGGAGGAAACACAGAAGCCAGTTTTTATTCCACAGCTGAGCTGTTGAACGAGTTGTAGATGTGACGAAGTGATAAACAATATAAAGAATGAGGAAAA
Source organism: Halesus radiatus (assembly GCA_022606495.2). Classification (NCBI taxonomy): domain Eukaryota; kingdom Metazoa; phylum Arthropoda; class Insecta; order Trichoptera; family Limnephilidae; genus Halesus; species Halesus radiatus. Next base: position 159,761 of record JAHDVE020011983.1, read on the forward strand.
TATGCAAAACTGACAATTACGATTACGTGGCATGATCATTTCACCTGTTACGGGCAGCACCAGAATGTCTGACTGGCAGGCTGGTCAGTTCGCTAAGAGTTTCGAAGGTCCTTAAAAATTAATTCATTCTTAATGGGGTGTGTCAAAAGAACAGGATACCAAAAACATGGACGTCAGCTTCTTAGTCGAGCCTCCGGTTCTTGCTCCGTAATGCAGCAAGCCAAGCCAAGCCAAGCCAAGTCGCGCCACCTACTGCAAAGTGTAAGTGGCTTCATTATTAAATCATATCGCCTTTTGCATATTTGATTCTCCCCGCGAGCAAAAATATCAACTGGCTGCTGCGGGAGGGCAGGAGGGCGGGAGGACGGGGTGGCTAGGGGTGGCAGCCCGCCCCCAGTCGCCTTACTTGGTCGAAGGCAGCAATGCAAGAATTGCCCGCATCCAGAATTCAATTCAGTGGTACGCTACTGTTTGCAGGGTTATGTTTTTTTAAATGTAATTACTTGCAGTTTTCTTTTTTTCGTAGCGCACTTACATTAACTAATTTTATAAGACCAGTCATGTTTCCTCGCCAAAGATTTTTCGTAAAATTCCGAAGAAATTGTAGCTTTAATGAAAACCATCGCGGATAAGTACTTTATGATTTTATGAATTAACATTGTATTTTTGTCATAGACCGAAGGTGGTTAGAAATTACGCAATATGTTGTATGAAACATAGAAATAAATTCCCGGTGATATGTACAATGTAATACGAACAAAGCTTGTCAATTTGACTGTTCTAAAACGGGAACTTCCCAGTTGGACAGTCAATGCGTTCGTAGTGTAAAACATTTTTCTGAATTGAATAAATAAATAAATTTATAAAAAAAACCTCTTTCCATACGATTGAACAATCGAAATCTTAATATGGCTTGCAACACCTAAATCATTGACAGCAGAAAAAAAAAACGAAACAAAAAGACTCTCAAAATAAGACAAAACGAAAATACATTATGAACCAAAGATGTAAAATGGATGAATTAACAGTGATCACATATATAATATAATTCCTTTTTTTTGTTATATCTGTGAATAACTAGATTCCGTTTTTATCAAAGTTCAAAAACTTTTTATTATGCAAAATTAATAACTATTCGTCTTTCTTCGTTGAAGAAATACGAATTGAATATCCATGCCAAAAAACTATATCGCTTATTGCTCAAAACATATCATACCTCTTTAATTTCACGGATGATTATTACTTTCCCAAGAATTTGATACACTTAACGTTAATATTAAATGTAATACATAATGGAAATTTGAAACGAAATAGGATACCTTCGTTGTCTTTTGCCTTTATGCCGTTTGCTTCCTCTGATTCACAAAAGAGACTACCCTGGTAAATAGTGCCGAATTGTCGGACGGAAGCTCGCGGTGCGGCACACGAGCCTTTTTACTATGCACATAATAACTTCAATACTGGCTGTCACGGGTTTACCGGCTAAATCAGCGGATAGCTAATGTATTTATTTACAGGTATCGATTACATACGTGTATCATTATTATTACTATCGTTTTCAATGTGAACATAACTGGAAATACTGAAATAATAAGAGGGAGATTTCAATTTGTGTATATATATATATACGTATATATAAAAATCAATGAAATTTGTTTGTTTGTCCTCGATGTTATCGAAAATTACTCTACGGGTTTCGCTGAAAATAGCACAGTTTGTTTTTATTAATGCCGGGAAGGTTTAGAAAGTAGTTTGAATGAAATCCAATATCTAAAACTGTTGCTATAACGTTTTAAAATTAGTATGAAAAACATTGAGCCCGTGATGCTATAACGTTTTAAAATTAGTATGAAAAACATTGAGCACGTGATGTTTTATTTAGGTTAGCCCATAGATATAACACTCTGGTTAGCCACAGATTGCATATTCAAAAGTAGAAGTTTTTTTGGGTAGAATATCTTCAAAATGGAAACACGAGGAGGTACCTACTTAAGAACTTTATGATTTAGATATATTTTGAAAAAATAAACGTTTGGAATGAAATAAAATATTCAAATGAATGTTTATTTATTTCTAGATAGTCACTTTCGCTGTCAAATCAATTATGGCACCCTAATGACAAGCAAGAATTCACAACTTCATAACTTTATTCAGAAAAAAAAATCCCGAGCAAGGTACACATCAGCTAGTGATTTAAATAAAAAAAATCACAACTTTATATATATACAAAATGATAAAAAGTTAGTATTTATAAATTCCTAATAAACAGTTAATTTCAATCAATTTACTGAGAGTTAGCTCGTGTCAAGAGTCGGAATAACAACAGGCATATAATATAAGACAATGTATAAATGAGAATAAAGAAAGAATAGTAATTGGATGATTTGTATAGCGCCGTTTTTGTGAAAAATCACTCCAATGCTGTTTTTATAGTACTAAAAATGTTTAGTTGTGACGTATCATCCTCTCTGCATACTCCTGGAAAAAAAACAGCGTAATAGTTAATTAGTTAGATTACTAGAAAAAAATATTTTTTCATTAAAATTCCAGAATTTTTAACTTTTCATAAACAATTAAATGTAAAACAAAATGATTTTTTTTGTGTTGTTTGCGAGCTTTGAAATATGTGGAAGTAGTAAAAATGAAATACAATTTTTACAGAACAAAGTTCGCAAATGAAATGGCTCGAAATGACTGAGCAATAGTTTTAAATGTGAATCGCAAAGCTCGATATTCTGAATATTTCATAGCGAGCCACAGTGAAGCGGACCGTTCTCTACTCGGGCCAACAGGCAGCATAACTGTCAAGGTGTCAGTTGGCTGCCATGTCAAGCCCCCGCCGCCCCCTGCATCCCCACCGCCCACCTCCAACCTACACCAGACCGCCTCCACTCACCCCCGCCATCTCCTGCTCGCCCGGTATAGCCCGAACACCATTCGGGTAATGATAATGCAGCATTGCTTCTCTGATAACACTTGCATGGATCAGTCGGCTTTCAGAACGACCACCATCTTTAGCCTTCTTGCTCCTCTCCTGCGCGCCATGCTCTCCTGGTGGTGGGAATTGCATTTCAGCTCATTGATTTGCAAACGTCACTCAAATTCTTTTAGAAAATATTGCCCGTGGGTAAGAGTTGAAGGGAAAATTCAAAATAAAAGATCAATTTCTCTTGCGCATTTAAATATCAGAAACTCTTTCTAATATTTAAATACGCAATTAGATGGAACGTGTCGGGAAATGCATGGATGGAATTTATGGGATATTTAACACTTTCTTAAAGATATTAATTTGGACTTATTATTTATTAATTTATTTATTGTATAATATACGCCCTATATGTGCTTTTACATATAAAGTTAGTTATAATAAACAGGTGGAAAACACATCACAATAGGTTCAAACATAATATATCGAGCATATACAGGAAAACATAATTTATGTACCATTCTAAGAAATAAGTTCAGAGGTGAAAAATCAAAACATACCTTACATTCTATCTGTTATAATAATATCGCACTAGAATTCCTGCGGGTGAACAACAAAATGAGATGCACTTAAAAAAATACTTTAAATTGGCTTACACGACATACTCGTAGTATACGATGTGCAGGCGAGGTAATGAAAGAATGAATATTTTGTATCCACAGTAGAAACCTCCACGACCATACTTGGCTGGATAATTAAAATGTATTGCTATGCAAACATCTCGCAAGGAATAGAAGATATCAACAGATGAAAAGTGAACGAAAACTGTCACCGTAGTGTCGACATAAATCGTTTTATTTAAAATTTCTTTAAAAGATCGGTATTCACTTTGTGGCGTTATTATTAATAAATGAATTAAAAATTACTTTTAATCGCCACTTTATTAATATATATACATCAACATTTTTCGAAAGCGTTATTTTTTTAGTATTCTGTATATTCCTGATGAGGAAAGCTTCACTTTCGAAACATGTTGACATGTATATATTAAAAGGAACGTCTGCGCGGTCTGTTCGATTCAAAACTTAATTTTGGATTTGAGGCCAAAATACTCGCCAAATGATATTATTTTTCCATCAAAAAGTATAGTAAATATCTATTACGGATTAGAAGTAATTTATTTATTTTTGTTTTACATTATGAAATATAGGCCATTAAAAGAATTGATTTTTCGCGATTTTAGAGGCACATTTAACAATTATTTGGGGCTAACGGTGATTTAAAAAAAAGTTTACCCCATCTGCTTTGAAAATATAATGAAATATAAAATAAAAAAAATATTAAAATAAGCATAACAGTGAATTTTAAATTATATTAAATACGACCAATTTACTTTGAACCACAAATTTGCCGCACATAATTCAAAATATCGAACCGAAAAAAAGGTTTTTTTTTAATGTTTTGTTTGTATATTTTTATTTACGTAATCATATTTACATAGCAAATAGGATAATTTAAAAAAAAATACGATTAACCCGCAAATAGTTTTTTGAGTTGCCTATAAAAACAAAAATAAATAAAATGCTTCTCATGTGTACTAGATATTTACTAAACCTTTAATTAAAAATATATTTATATATCGTTCAGTTTGGATAAGTATTTTGGCCTCAAATCCAAAATGAAGTTATTTATCAAACAGGCAGCGCAGCCGTTCCTCTTAATATAGTGGTGATTAGAAAGTAAGTTTTAATTAATATCTGCTTGTAAATAACATAATGTACACTTTTTACGCGGCATAATGCTTATTGGTGATATTATGTACAATCGTGCATATATAGATGAATCGGTCGATGCAATCTGTTCAGCTCTATAAAAAGTTACAATAGTTCAGATTTAATTTTGGATTTTTTTTTTCATTTAAATACGCATGTAGCATGTAGTACATCTTAAAAGCAAACACTGTTTTTCTATAATGCTTTCATTCTTCGAATTAAAAAAAAAAAAAACAGATATAATATTACGTAGAACAGATGTTTCAAATTTCTTCGAGTTAAAAATAATGGTATATTTTATTATAAAACAAGCCATTTACTTAGTGTATCTTACGCATAAAAAGCTCGTGTAATTTATTTAATTTTGCAGACTGACCGTTATATTCATAAAGAAAACATCCGTATCACATTTATCAATATTAAAACAATCTAACCCACTACATAAAATATACCTTCTTACAATATAGTGTACGTAGAGTGAGTACGAATATCGTATTTTCTACTTGTCCGCAGATTGAAATTCCCCGAGTAACGTAACGTATGACGTCAGGGAAGGTACCTCCGGCCGTAGCTCACAGCTCGCAGCTCGCAGTTACGTGTAGCCATCAAATGGCTGAATGTAATTTTGATTAGTACCTAAGAAATGTTTTCTCATGAATCTGATAGCTTTTCATTGCGAAGGCAGGCATTCCGATCGCGGGCGGAATTAGTATTACCAGTCGGCGGAAGTGAAGCGACTTCACTTAATTCGTTTTAGAGGAATGGCAATACCGCAATTTTTATTTGATACGTTAACTGCTTTGGTTTTATTACGAAGATTTTTTGGTTTCTTCCGAGGAGTAATAATTGGTAGTTTTAAAATATTCGTTTTCGTAAGATTATTATAAAAAAAACATTTTGATAACAACCGTATTTATTTTGTAGATCCCCGTTTTGACCACATTCTGCAGTACATACATATTTATTTATTTAATTTAATTAAATTTAATTACGACAACAAAAACATTATCCACTCATCTCACTAGGACAATCCAGTATTGGGATGAGCGGCTTTACAATTTAATAATAATCAGTAAATACTAATAAGTAAATAATAATACATGAATAAAAAATAGTTAATATTAACAAGTAAATAATAGTAGATAAATAATAAAAAATAGATTTTAGATTATAATAATTAAATAATAATAATAAGTAAATATTAATAAGCATATAATAATACACATTAAATATTAAGTAAATATTAATAGGTAAATAGTAATAAATAAATAATAATATAAATAGGTAAATAATAATAAGTAAATACAATTACGCAAAAAAAATTATACATATAGTACATAATAATAATAAAAATAGGTAAATAATAAGTAAATAAAAATTAAAATAAAATAGGTAAATAATAATAAGTAAATATAAATAGGTAAATAATGATATGTATATAAAATTATGTAAATAGTATTAAGTAAATAATAAAATGTAAGTAAAAAATAAAATTATAAGTAAATAGTAATAAATAGTAATCAGTATACATATAATAATAGTATTTAAGACTAACATGAAATATTTCTTCTTGCAATTATAGTGCAAATTTGGATTGCGTGTATTTTAAAATTGTTTATTCTGAATAATTGCAGTTTATTCTACATCTGAACCTTTGCAAATCTGCTACCCTGTGAATGTGTGAATAAAAGTTTTCTTTGTTTAGTGTTTGTCGACAACTGAGTATTCCTAATCTAATTTAATTATAAATGTGAGTTATTTTCTAACGGTCTGCTGTGTATGGAGGTGAAAAAATTGTTTGCAGAAACTAGCAAAATACTATTATTATTAATTATAACATTTTTTCAGCTTATACTTAGGCACGGAGATCGCGCTTCACGCTTCAGTCCTCAAAGCTTGGAATGAAATGCTTCCAATAAAATAAAACATAATAAAACCTTATAGGAATTAAGAGGAACGTTTCAAACTCATCTTTTCAGAAAATTGAATTCAATTTTTTTTTAGTAAAACGGAACGTTTAATGTGAAAATAAAATCATTTACGATCATTTGTACAATCTAATCAGGTTGTAGAAAAAAGTCAGTGGTGTGTTTGAGAGGTTTATCATGAAAATATTAAATACAGTTTCAGATATTGTAATTATAAAAAAATATGATTAATTCAAAGTATTTTATTGTGTTCTAAATTGTAGTGTATTATATAAAAACAGATACACTGTGATAAACTAATTCATTTCTGTCGTATTTAAAGCGAATATCGTGAAACGTAATAAAAAAAAAATTATTAATGACTGAAATAGAGAAATTGAAAGGAAGGGGAAGATTCCAAATTCGAGAGTTTACATGTAACAATTACGGATCCATTGGTACTTTAAGTTTAATTGTTTACATGAATTTTTTCATTATTGTAATGGAATTTTTATTTACTTTGTAGATTTTTTATATTATTGTTGATAGGTAGAAAATTTATTGTTAGGATTCTTAGAATTTATTCAGATAATATTAGAGTGATTGGTAAACGGATACACTATTGTGTTCATGGTGACTGGTCCCCAGGCCTTGTATCCTGATAATTTTTTTTAATGCAACCCACCTTTTCCTCGATCTACTTCTGGATTGCTTCCACTGAGGCACCCACTTAGCGCGGTGTAATTTAGTCTTCTTTCCACATGGCCAGTCCACTGCAGTTCTTGACACCAATAGAAAACAATGTTGGTTTCTTGCGCAGTCAAATAATGAATCAATCGATTTAAATTAATTACATTTAATATCATCTATAAAATGTGTCACGTTTTTAGTCCGTAAAGCATGATTAAATAAATACAACAATTCATACAACGATTGTAATAAAATAATAATAAGTGTTTTAAATAGACACGATATCACACTCGAACAAAGTCGAGGATATTTCGTTTTCTACTAATAGCTTTTTTAAACGTGATTTGGAAACAATAAGACGGAGGTCGCTCGCTATAAAACATTACTTAGAGAATGGAACGTGTCTTGAATATTAATTGAAAAAAGAGGCATTTATGGTATGTGGAGCCTTCCAGCGTTTAGCATCCGGCGCCCCGCGGTGGGCGGCGGCGGCGGCGTCGGGTCGCCTGCTCCCAGCCAGCTCACGGAGCCAGCGCCCAGGAAAACCAAGGGCGACCGGTGGAGGTGAGATGATGACAGTTGTACTTTATTTAAATTTGAGGTTTGCGTCCAAATGATTTTTAATTCGTCTTGTTGAAATGGTCAATGGGGGCTGCCAATTAATAACATTTTTAGAGTCTTCTTATCCGATACTGGTAAAAATTGCGCTTTTATAGTTTGATTTAAGAAATTGACAGCTTTTAATGTAGAAGAATTAGAAGAAAGAAAAAAGAGTTTCTGGTATCGCGGTGCGTACAAATAAAAAGTTTTGTTACTTCTCAACAGTTAGTCTGTTCATCTATATTAGATTAACAGTCGACGAAAAACTTTTGAACAGAACATTACTGGTGCAAATAACTAAAAAAGATTTTTTTTTACAATATGCATGGTTTTTGTTTTTCCTCCACTATTTGCGCATGTTTTAGGTAATTATCCCATATTCGAAGTGTCATAGACCCATTGGTTCCAGCTAAAACTCCTATGGGTACATCACACACAAAATTTCATCCGGAAATAACCAACATGACGTAATAACGGTTTGACGTTCTTGCACCGCCCGCTCGTCGCCCGCGGCCCCCGCCCGGCACCCGGCGCCCCTGGCATCGCGGGCCACGGGGTAAATTACATTCCGCGAGTGCCTGGCATATCTATCACTTGCAAATTTAACTTTAGTTTTACTCCAGTGAAACGTGCATCTCGCCCTGGCTTTGTCAGAGTGTGGGTGTCCGCGCCACCAGGGCAGGCAAATCTCGCAACTCGTCACCCTTTACGTTGCTATTCAGAAAAAAATTAACAAAGTTTTGTTGCAATCATTGCTTTACATGCGTGATACATGTATGTTGAAGTATTTTTTAAATTAATTTTAACAACATACTGGACTCCTAGCAGAGCGCAGAGATTTTGTCCTCAGTAAGGAGTTCGAGGGTTCAACAATGGAAATGGATTTTATGGCATTTCTATATGTTACCAGTGAAGAGTCACGGGATGTAAATAGTTTGATTTGAAAACTTTTAATTTTTATTATGATAATTTACTTCACATATTAATTATTTCTATTATTTAGATGACCTGTAAAAGTAAGCCGAATTTGAAAATAGAATAAACATGATCATCTGCTAAAATACATTATAGGTGGATAGAGGTAAATCACGGACCTATCAATTTAAAATATATACATTTAAAAATTTAACCCTTTACGTTTCGATAACTAAAAATCAACTACATTATAGTATTTTTATTTATTATGTTATAATTTTTTATACTCATTCGGAAAACATTAATTTGTTACGAGTTGATTTGGCCACTAGCTGTGATGGTGTAGACTGTTTTTTTCTCTTTTAATTCAAAGTATATAATATAAAGATAAAATAAAACTTTCTTTGTTTGGCTGGTCAATCCCATCCACGATTAGATTTTATTTTTGTGTTCGTTTTGAAAATTGCAGTCTAATTTTAGTACTTCAACTTAATGAAGTCAAAACGTTGCTTAAAATGGCTTTATCCGTGTTTGGTCACCAGATCTGAATAGCCAGGTACTTTTCCACTTTCCTCTACCCCATCTCCTTGCCCTTCTCAATACCTTTAGCCTCACAACATACCCCACTTGGGGATTCCATAGGCGGTTGGGAACAGCTTGGACTCTTAGGTTGGATCGCATAAAAAAAAACAACGCCACGTACCTAGTACCTAAATATCACTTTTGTCCGTTTCCCAGAATTTTTCTTTAAAAAAATTAGATAAATACATCATTCTGTTTTTTGTAACGCCATTAACAAATCTTCTAATTTGTTAAGTATGTTTTAGTGCACTTTGGTGGCCTCTTCTTTAGGGAAAATTAAAAGGAATAATAATAAAAATTCATAAATTGATTTAACTCTCATTTCCAAAAAAAAATCGTAAATAAAAAATTGATTGTCAATTGATATTCACTTACATAGTAAACATCTTCGCAAATTGGTAACCAAGGTGTGAAACGGTAGGAGTATCCGTGTCCGCGGCAGATAGGGCTCGGCGGGAGTGCGAGCGGGAGGGCGCCCTGTAACGTGTCTGTCTCGCTACCAGTGGCATAATGTGCGCGCGTATGACAGCCATGTTGCCTCCATCAGAAGACAGGGAAGGTACTAAATTAATTTATTTTCTCAACTGAACGCCGCCATTTTTGCCTAAGCGCAGTGTAATTGTTTCCCGGTTAGTAGCCGTGCGGACAAATGCGTCGATTTCTCACCCGGGAGTCGCGGATTTATTCTTCTGCCCAGCTCGGTACTCCATAATAATATTTTTCGCTTATAACAAATACTTGAGTCGGGCCATGTCAGAAGTCGGAATAACAGAAGAGAATGTATGAGACGTTGTATGAAAGTGAATGAAGCAAGAAGTGTATGCCAAGATCGAGTTGTTTGGCGGCCGTCCTCTCTGCCTACCCCTGCGGGGGAACGGGATGTTTATTAGTTAGTTAGTTAGTTTATGTTTAAAATAGGAGGAATTAAAATGTAGTCATTCGTAACCCGTAAATATTTGTCTTTCTATATATCGACTTGTAAAATTTTTGTGTACGGTCCCAGGGAACATTTCTCCCTCTTCCAGTGTCAACTGTGGTTAGAGATGCATAAATATGGATATAATCTTCTCTACCCAGTGAGCTGGCTGCCTATTGCTACTGTAGGGCTTTTATTTAATTTATTTCAAAGGATTGTAAACTATGTTTGTTGTGCTAGCGGCAATAGCTGATAGTAATCTTATATTTAAGCCCGCTCACTAAGGTAATGGAGGGCATAAGATGGAATTTGGGCGGAGATGGAGGGGGTCGGTGCTGGGTTTTCAGAGGCCGAGGTTGGATATGGAGGGATTTAAGTTCGATTCTAATTTGGAATAATTTTTTGGCTGAATCTATTATGTGTTTTCGGAGTGGAGGAATTTTGTCTTTGTTATAAAAAAAAGAATAACATGTTATATATATACATTCAAATTATATACAAATTAAAAATATTCATGAGTAGCAAATTCACTCACATATCTAATTTAGAAAACTATATAACAGTTTTGAATAAACTAGGGATATAAATAATCAAATATAAAGTACAAATATCAAAAGAGCAAGAAAATCTACACAAAATTCGAAAATAACATACGAGGTGCGTTAAAAAAAAGGTGAATTTAGAAATTTCGCGAGCTGTGTACATTCGATTATCGATTTTTTTTTGTTATGTTGGTACAAATATGTTTATCATATGTTAGCATTATCAGCCATTTTGGATTAGTGGTTTGTTTTTGACAAAAAAAACGATAATCGAATGTACGCAGCCCGCGAAAATTCAAAATTCAAATTTTCTTTTGAACATACTTCGTATATTACATGCATACAAATTAAAAACTCAATTTAAATTATTCAGGAGTAGCAGACTCACTTAGATGAACATTTTAAATATTATACTACAACAATTTAGAAGCTAAGGGTGTAAATAATCGAATATAAAGTACGTAAAAATAATAACGGAGCAAGATAATATTATATGACATTATATACATGGTTTTTCACTGGATACTAAGGGCATTGGATAACAAGGAGAAGAAAACCGCAACTAAATAAGCTATGGAGGATCGAAAGAAAAAGAATCCCATTTTAGAGCACGTAGGTCATGTCGTTTATTAAAGTTTTCAATTTTTATTCTTTTTATTACACATAAACCTCACAAAAAATATGGACATTTCAAAAATGACTCACCAAATGCAATTTTCATCCAATTAAACAGACTTAAATCAAATGTTAAATTTTCAAACTTAAATAATATTTGCCCGTAACTTAATCAAACTTGTGCATAATTCGTTGATGATTTAGAAGCACTGGCAATTAGAAAATCCCTAAATATTAATTCTTGCATAATGAATAACCAAGTAAATTTATCGTATTGTCCTCTTTTAGATATTTTTCCAGCGAATCGCTATGTTCTTAATTACCATTTCCCCTTTGGTCGGCTCCCACTCCAACACCTAAATATTCATGTATATCTATCATTATTTTATATTGTAGTTTAGTTTTAATAATTTCCTGACGAGGGAAGGGTACTTCCAAAACCGGCCAAGATTATTATATTAAATTGAAGTGGCTCAAAACAATTTTTTGCGGTTATATTATAAAAAACAAATAACTTCTATAACACAGAGCAGGGGTAGGGAGGGTTTTCATATAGATGTATGTTAAATTTTAAAACATTTTCTGTGCCACAATTCCAGCTATGTACAACAAAGCTAAATGTGACATAACCACAACCTACTGATTTATTCTCCTTTTTAATATTTTCATTTATTTATACACCTATCTGTGCCTTTACACGGATTTTTAGAACATAATATAATGAGATATAAAAAATTATACGTACATAGATTTTTTAAACCATAAAGTAATTTGAAACTCTATTTTATAAACGTTCAACAGTTACATAAAAAAGAAAATTAAAACAATATTCTAACACAAATCATTAGCGCTACATTACCCACACAAAAATAATTAATAATTTTCACCATTTTTTCAGGGTATTTTAAGGATGCGACTATATTCACATTCATTTCAGAGGTATATATCTTTCGTGCCAGAATACCAGTTATCTATAAAATAAATGATAAATGCAACAGAGCAAGATATTTTCGGTACTATTATTGTAATCACTTGATTCTCCATAGAAGGTGAATGATACAGCACATATCTGATTAGTTTTCTTTTAAAGTAATTCATTCTGACATAGAAATTGTAACAACACAAAGGATAATTGAACGTTAACAGTATTCCCAGGTAAGCGGGAATTGATTAAACTCTGGCTTAGACAGGTAATGCAGGTATCATTACAAAATCACGAGATATGTTTCCAGAGAGGTTACAATGCGCTGTTTTTGCAAGTGTACTCAGGAACAACTTCGCCCCGTGGCTTCTTGATTTTGGCTTAGAGAAATTGTTCTCCCGCCAATTTCGTGGCAAGAAGTGGTATAACTCATCCACGACTGTGTGGTGAAATTATTTTGGTGTACATCGATTGATAGAATATTTAAAAAAAACGTGATATTGATTATGGAAACAAATTTTAATTTTACCCAGTTTATATGTATACGTTCCTGATGAAGGTTGAGTTCTACCGAAACCGGTCGATAATGCATAAATATAAATAAAATAAAGTGGTTTAAAACGAAAAATTTAAATTATAATGTCAAGCCACAAAGTGATTGCTTCCTTCGATAAACAAATTTTGAATATTTATTCATTGCCCAAAGTAATTTCATTTGCTTCCTATGAATAAATGAAAATCTTTTTGGGACCTCCTCTGTTTTTAATGCATGCCTGCAGTAGTGAGTAAATTTTAGAAAGTAAAAAAATGGCTGCAACAATTTAGTAAAAAAAAATGTTTGTTTGCAATAAAATAATAAATGTTTCACCCTTAAAATAAGAACCAAAAACATGATCTGGGAAGTGGAAAAAAACAATAAAAAATCGATTTAGAATCGTATACTATACGGGTCTATGTCACATACATCCAGAATATTTTTTATAGTAAGACAGATTCATTCGGTAAATAATTTTACTATTTACCTTATCAATTTTTTTCGCCGTGTTCAAATTAGTATTTTACACTTCAGCGTCGAAATGGATGAGTTTTTTTAGGTTTTTCTTGAAAGCTAGCCATCTGATTAGATCGAAATTTTTTTCGCAATAGAGGAGAGTTTGACTATCATTATGATTACATTATCTGATTTGTGGAACCCCCTCCCAATTAATACGTAGTACCTGGTCACTGTAAATACATTAATAATTGCATATAAAATTATGTAGGCAGTGGCATTATGACTTCCCGAGCGGCTTGGAGAAACGTCAGGAAATCAAATACCAACTCTATAAATATTTATAGTGTCTTAGTATTCACCAATAATAATAAAAAAAGAAAGACAAACATTCTTAAGTAATGAAAACTTAACATTTTTTTTAAATTCCTCCTACTAACTTGTACCATAAATGTATAAAAATAATACCTTAGAAAATAATGACGGAGCAATTAGCCAATTAGCACTTAATGCACATGGATATGATTGACAAAACATATAGTCTCAACTAAAAAGGCGAATTGAGTCAAGGTACATACCTATAAATATTTCAATAAATACCAATTCTTCTGTTGCCACCAATCTTCTAATAAATATAACATCAATAGAAAAGGAGGATAAAATAGCAACTGTAAAAATATCATCTCTATACATAAATTTTCTAATAAAACTGTGTTCATCTGAAGCGACCTGCCAGTTGCAGGTAAGTATGTTTTTTTGTATCTGTTTGTACATAATTAGATAAAGAATAGGAAGTAATATTTGTCGGCGCCCTTGAGGTGACGTTTCATAAAAAACGGCGCTATAAAAATCATCCGATTATTTTTATTATTATAGTGATATCTAAAGGTCCCCGCAAAAACTAAAAAGGAACTATTGTCGATTATGAATGTCTTATGGGTAGATTACACTGCATCCCAGTGGCATAAGCTAAAATTCACCCACAATAATGCATATCGCCAACTATTCCGTCTACCGAGATACTACAGCGTTAGGGAAATGTTCCTGGAAGAATGAATGCACTCTTTCAGGACACTTCTCCGTCACCGCATGGGAAGCTTATGGTGCAGAGTACGCCAATCCAAGATTACCATCATTATTGCCATGGCTGCCTGGATGGAGTCCCCCACGATCGGCCTCTGGAGACGGGAGAGCGTCAGATCTTCATTTTCATTTTGCATTAATTAATATTTTTTAATTTTTTATTAATAATTGTTATTTTTTTTTACATGTTATTATTATAACTTATGTATTCCATTGCACTACCCTTGCATGCCTTCTGGAATAAAGCATTATTGTTAGAAATAAGTTTTTATTGTGTTTTTAATCATTGAAGATAATATTAACAACTCTCAAAATTAAACACGAAACCGAAAAGACACAGAGAAGAAAAAAAACGTAATGGCAATAGTGGCAGCTGGGAATCGAACCGAGGACTTCATGGTCTATTCGGAAACTTGCGCTCTAATTCACCGAGCTACAGCTACCGAAATCCGTCCGGTATCATACTATGATTTCTAAAAACTGTCAATATAATCTTCAATTAATTACCCATATATTTTTAGCTGCTATCTTTTTATCATGAATACAAGATTCTACCTGATTTTTTTTTGGTATCGTTAAATAGTGTCTCGGATATACCTATCCGATTTTTTATTTATAAAAAACATCTGTTAAGCTTCAATAAGTTAAGCTAAAATTAAACATCATCATTATTATTAAACTCCCAAAGAAAACAAAAAAAATTGCGAGTTTTCTGAAACAAAATAACAACTTTCCCATTTTTTTATCGTCAATTTTATCCATGAATATTATGTTCATTTTACCTTCGTGTAAATGCCGGCAGGTTTAATATTCTTAATTTCAGTGCAGCATCTCGGTTGCCAGTCAACTTAATAATGGAGCAAGTTGGCAAGAGTCCCGACTTACCGTTATCCGAAGGAGGGAAACTTTTCCCACGGCAAAGCCCGAGTTAGCCTCTCCCGCTCCGTGGGCGGCCGAGCCCGGGCCCGCCTGGCAGGAAAACTTAAATTCGCTACTTTCCAACCCGACCGTAATTTACTATTTGAAAGAAGAGAATAACAGATCTGGGAGGGATATTTTTGTAATAATTTATGCACGTGTTTTGATGGCTTACGTTTTTGTCCCCTGTTTCTTTTTGCGACGATTCTTTTCGATTTGGTTCCAGATGGTATTTTTTTCAATAAGTAAAAAAAAAAAAATGACCGCAGATTTTGAACATGAGACCCCTAAACCCGGAGTCAAGGAGCTTATCACTCGCCACAGAGGTCATCAAATTCAAATCATACAATAATGCAAGCTTTAGTTGCGCGTCTATTTGTTACACAAAAAGCAAAAACACAATTCATGATAAAATTTGAGATTTAAAAATTAGTTAACACGGCTCTTGATATCTCGATGGTTTACATTGAAGACATCAAGAGAGATGTTATTTTTCAGCACCATACTTCGCGTCATGCTGTGCTGAACCAACACGTCTATTCTTCCATGTGGTATGCATAGCAGATCGTGGTGCCGCCACTGGCAGTAGTTGTTTGGTACAAAAAAACTTATAGCAGTCTAGTAGGTATGGATTTTTTTTATCAAAGTGTATATGAATTTGTATACTGTTACTGCGAGGATCTCACTTCGTCTGGACTGGAGACTGGTAGCGCGTCTCAGAGAGCGGATCTTCGTGGTGCATATATTGCCGATACTCGCCGTGTATTTTCATAAGTAAATTATACCTGAGAATTTTTTTTTTTATTAGTTCCAATATTTCAATATATTTTTTTTGATACGGAACCCATACAGCGGAAGCGTACTCTAGTTCGGACTTTATAATGCGGTTGAACATGGAAACCATGGCTTCGGGTTTGGTAAATTGCTTGCTAGATCTAAATATACACAATAATATTTTGTTTTAACCCTTCCTTTACGGCGGTACTAGAAAATCCCTAGAGATCCGGTGCTGTACACCCAGTTTACAGAGCACACATTTAGAATTTTGTAAATTTTGAGTTGTATGAAAATGAATAGTTCAGATATATTACTTATGGAAATAATTCACGTAATATTGTCCATTAGAGCACTTCGTAGCAAACAAATATAATACTTGTATGTAGCTCATAGATTTTCATTACAAAAGAGGTACTTAACGGTTCTCGCACTAAATTTAAAACCCCCAAATAGGGGTGCAAGATCATTATTCCTTTGGCTTGAGCTATTTAATGTAAATCGTACTTCAGGTCTGCTATCACAAAAGTGTGTTATATAAGTAAGTGTTATTATTTTTATTTACTCTACATAAGAATAGCTACGTGTTGGACGGTAAAAAATTTCAAGAGGCAAGAAGATCAAGTAATATTTTGTTTTATGAAATCTAAATAAATAAAATAATAATATACATATATATATAAAGGAGGTTTAACAAAAGATAAGCCAAGAACATTTCTTGTGCTAACAGTGGTTATTTAGAGGTGTTTTGTTTATGAAGTTAAAAGATAATAAAAAATAAACAAAATAAGAAGGAAGGTGGAAGAGGGAGATACGATCGGGATAGGAGATGCTCTCGACACATTTTATACTCGTGCTTCAATTTTTGGTCGTAGACATTACTTCGGTTCGATGTTTTGAAAGGGTATATTGTGAGAATGTCGATGATGTCAAATTATGTGCTATATTGCGCACAAATACGGAAATTGGATAATTTCAAAAAGTCGTTTTCGGCTACAACATCGATAATTCCGTTTTTTCAATCTTAACATTTACGCACACTAAGAAATCACCAACCGCTCCTGCTCAAATAGAGAGATATTTATTAACATTAAGAAAATATATGAATTATACGAAATAGAAAAAACGGTTTGTAGAAAAATTGGGAAAAATCAGTTAACATACGAGTATTACGTAGGTATGTTTAGAGTCGGCGTGGGTTGATAACTTGCCGAGTGGTACGATAGTGAGCGATAGGGTTGGGGGATTTCGCTCACCGTGCCACGATGCGCGGTCGTCAGTAGTAGCCGGCGTTTTACCGGCTGCAATGGACGTATAATGCGTTTTATGAGTGGCCAATGTTTTTTCCTTGTTTTCTGCACTTATACAGAATATTTTACTTTTGTACATTGTACGTACAACATAAATTAAATTAACATTTAAAAAAGTAACCGCCAAACCCATTGTGTAATCGTAGGTACAAAATACTTATACAAAATATCCTACCACTCCCGTTTAACTAATGCTTTCTATATGCAATCAACACTCCGCCATTACTGAGACTGCCTATTGCCTAATGTACAATGGTGGTACAGTATAATAGTTCGTGTGGTTAATTACGCCATTAGATCGGCCATACCGGCTTACCGGCCCATAGTGAAGGGATATCATTGAATAATACGGAATGGTCAATCGAATGGAAACATGTTGATAACATTTCACCCCTATATAATGTTCTAGCACACTCTTGTGTCGAGTAGTGTCTATAGTCTATGGGCGCTTGTAGTTCGCCTTTATCCTTATGTTCGCCTGGTAGATTCGATCCTTGTTCGCAGAGGAAACAAGGTAAACTAGGTAAGTATGTGACAATGTCTTCGCAGGGTGAATTTGTTCGTTTTTAAAAAATGTATTTTTCTAACCCTTATAATTAAAGGTAAACGTAAGATTTTCTATACATATTTGTCTATTAATACTAATTCGGAACCTTTAAGAGAGTGATGCACAACCTTTATTGCCGAAGGGCCAAATTATAAATTTGTTCGCAAGTCGCAAGGGGTAAGGTACCTACAGCTTGACATGGTTAATTTTGCAGTCGGTGGCGTCGCTAGTATTTTTTGGTATTTTAATACCTTTCTGTATTTTATGAAATGGTAACATTTAAAAAATTAGGTCGGGGTCAACAATTATCGCGATGAGCTTAGTGTGTGTATTCATCTATTATTTGAGAAGGATGGTTCGGGGATATTTAAATGAATAGAATTGTAATTAAAAACAGATTAACTTTATTACATTTCTAGTCACAACGATATTTATCAAAAGAAAGATGGAAGATTATAATAGGTAGGAAATACGAACTGGAAGCAATTGGCACCCGAACTCGAATGACATTTCGGTTCCTCGTTAGCCTTGATGTTAGGGTCGCCGTTGACTGCGCATGCGCGCATCGATGTTGCCACTTGGCAAAGATAGCTGGTGAATTATTTTAATCATCGTAGTTTCTACCAAATAAACCACAGAACAGTAAAAAAAACCGCTGGAGGCCAAAATTTTCCTTTCTTCAAAGTTATATTTTGGGTGGCTGATTTAAAATAATTCCTCCCGGGAATTCGAACAATTTTTGTAAGTTTAAATCAATAAACCCTCATACGAAAAGTATCGTAACTTCAAAATCGGAACTTTACAGTGGTTTAAAACGACAGAAGCTTGGTGTAAGTTGCGCTTTTGATCGTTTTGCACCAAATTTGGGACGTAATTGCCGATGAAGGTCCCAAATTTGGTGCAATACAATAAAAAACTCGCTTTCATCGAACTTCTGTCTCTTTAAACCACTATCCTAGTAGATCCGACTTTGACGTTACGATAATTTACGTAGGAGGGATCGCAATGTTGTTGATTGTTACAAAAATGTTCTAAAATAATAAATTTTTAACGTATGAGAGGTAATTTTCTTGTTTGTTATTAAATAAAAAAAATACTAGTAATACGAGTCTATAAATTCTGTCCATCATACATGAAGTTCACAAATCAACAATAGAGAGTAACCCGTGAGTAAGCGTGTGGTTCCCTAAATCGTTTTTTTTTTAAAGCCAGTGTAATTTTACTCTGACTTTTTGTTAAGGTCTAGCTTTATAAAGCGCCACTTAGTTGATACATAAAAATTGCCAGGAATTATTATTAAAATACAAAGCACTTAATACAAACGTCCGTACACTATAATCTTATTAAACGCTGTGTGGAATATTGAATGCGGATATAAAATTATAAATACTTGGCTGCAATTCAGCAGCGGGCCTTACCACTCTCACCAGTAAATTGACACGTAGGCGCGTAATTACCCCCCAAGTCGGAGGCAAAATAAACTCCTCAGCTTTATTCATTTATGTAACCCAGCCTTGAGCGCAAACTTCCATACCTCTGCCGCCCGAACACACGTGGGAAATAATTTATTAGGGCTCCATATCATTAGACTAATAGGTGCTACTATTTCACGACTGGCTTGTACCGGAATATCACGAGAGAGAAACGTGGAACATACCTAATAGTATAACTTATAACTAAATGTATATAAACAGATGTTATTCGATTACACAGTGCGCCGTAAGTAATTAAGATAATGAGTTAAGTTTGCCTGCCAGGGTGTCAGGGACACGGAACGGTGAAGAGGCGGAGGGTTGTTTTCACCCCGTGTGCCATTCGCAGGTTGTATTGTCCTTAACGCAAATCCCCACTAGTAACTACTGCCTACCATTCCTTCCTACGTGTTCGATTCGAACTCTTAATTTGGTAATTTAGTGTTATGGTTAAGTCTTCTTATCCGATTGACTGATTTTCGTGCCTCCGTTGTGGAGAAACACTTTGTCGAATAGCTCAAGTGAAATCAAATACGTACGCAAGGAGATTATTTAAAAAATATATATTCTTAATAATAATAATAAATAATAGTAGGTATTATATGATTGATGTATAATGAACTATATTGTTAATAGCATGGTGGTTAGGATACTCGGCTAGCAGTCAGACAAATCAAATTAGAATCGAGTGAAACCTGAAAAATCTGTTAATTTTTTTTTTCAAATAAGGTCTATTGTCAGGTTATGAATAATCTGACAATAATTTAAAATCTCCTACTATCATCAGACTAAGCGGAAGATGTTGATTTTGTCGTGATGGAGGATTGAGCCAGCTACGGAATTGAACTCGACGCTTGGATGGGACCCAGATGCGATGCCAACTCAGCCAATGACTGGTCGATTCGTGATGGAAATTCATTGTTATGAATTTAATAAGGCATTTTTTAACTTCGTTTTAGTTTTAATTGGTTTTTACTGGTTTCCACCTGTTACGGTCATCTTCACACTACATTGCATTTCTTAAACTACGGTATTCATTGGTCACACGGGATTGTTTTGTGTCTCTTGAGTCTCTTTAGTGTCCCTGTGTTTTACAAATTGATAATATTACTAAACTACACAGCAATCACTGCCAGTGCTGCCACGACTCGGTTAGAGTCTAACTTAAACTCTTGGTTTTGGGGCGAAAGGAAATGCGAATAAAAAAAAGAAAGAAAAAGGAGCTACCAAAGTCGAACGATTGTCTTGCACCAGCCGATACTGACAAACTATTTTAATAATCTCACCCCAAATTGTGATGCACGCATGCGAAGCTGATAGGGTAAACCAGTGCAAATGTGAGTCGATTCAACATGTTCATTTCACGGGTGTAGTAATTGACGACAAGTTTTGCTGGAAAGCGCATATTGAATTCTTGACTGAGAGTATTAAAGACATTGTTTAAATATACTAAAAAATGTACTCGATTTAGAGCAATTGCGAAACATATTCAGAAAGCCCTTCGGGCATCCAACAAAGCTTCCTTTTCAGTCATTAAGAATTCTAAATGTCAGACAAATATTCCTCAAGGTAATGCTAAAAATAATCCATGAATCCCTACCCTTACTAAAAATATGATAACAAAAACACTAGAGAGACTTTTGCTCAAAGAAACCATATGTATACAGCGCCTCTCGCATACAAAAAACTATCACTTCAGACCACATTAATAACTAACATTAACAAACAAAAACAAACTTTCTATTCTTTCTGCATTGCTAATGGTACTGTTCTGCATATACTCTGAATTTGTTTGTTTTATTTTAAACTAGCTGATGTGTACCCGGCCTTCTCGGGAATTTTCACTTGTCATTAGGGTGCCATAATTGATTTGACGACGAAAGTAACTATCTCCAAATATAGAAACATTCATTTGAATATTTTATTTAATTCCAAACTTTTTCAAAGTATATATAAATCATAAAGTTCTCAAGTAGATACCTACTCGTGTTTTCCATTTAGAAAACATTCTACCCAAAAAAAACCTTCTTTTTTTGAATATGTAGTCTGTGGCTAACCAGAATGTCATATCTATGGGCTAACCTAAAAAAAACATGGCGGGTTCAATGTTTTTCACACTAATTTTAAAACGTTATAGCAACAGTTTTACATATTGGATTTCATTCAAACTCCTTTCTAAACCTTCCTGGCACTAATAAAAACAAACTGTGCTATTTTCATCAAAACCGGTGAAGTAATTTTCGAGAATATCGAGGACAAACAAACAAACAAACTTATATTGATTTATATATATATAAACGTAGATAATACAAAGTACAATTGTTAAATTTTGGTTATATACAGCAACAATATAGAACAGTTGTTTACACATTACCTTCTTTATTTAATTTTGTCACCTCTTTTGTATGTTTTCGAAATTCCATTTCAATTATTTTTCGATTATTCTAGCATTACCATTTTAAAATAGCACGTTTTTATTACTTTAATTTAACAATGGCTAATCTGTCATAACATCCCACAATTTTTTTTGTACATCCTGTCAGTTTCTCCTAGTGAGGTAGGTAATGTAAAACATACCATAATATAATTATGTAACACATGTTGTACTAATATTTAAACATGCCGTGTTGTATGAAACTGTATTACGTTATTTTAATAAACGTCTATTTATCAACACTGAAATTGAAAAAAAACTTAGTTATCTTTTTTTGTTTGTTATTTTATGGGCGATCACACATTAAGGGCGATCTTGACTATGTTTAATCAGTTAGATTTTAATAGTACAGATTGTTTTTTAAAATTAGTTACTTTTAAACAGGATACAATATTTGGTAAAATAAAATTGAAGCAAATCAGTTACGGTGTAAATTTATGAATTTTTAATCTCCGACTTAAATTTGAATATCATTTTTATAAATATGTTTTGTTAATAAATTGTTAATTTGAGGGGTGTTGAGACTCAGAAGGCAGGAAATACTTGTAATGAGTTCAATTTTAAGATTTACCAATTCCGCTTTGCTAATACCTTCACGAAAAAAACAATTTACCTGAATAATTTATACTGGAACCCAATTTACAAAAAAAAATATTTTGATGGTTTTTTTAACACGCTGATGCCATGTGAATTAGTAGTACTTATTTTTCTAGTTAGGTGGGAACACGTTATTATAAAATTATTTAAATTGAGGCGAAATTTAATTAAGTATTTTTTAACGAGTATTCTGCCTTGAAAATTATTATCCAATTTTAATACTAAATTATCTAATTTTAAGACAGTGTTAAAAATAATATTAATCATTGATTAATTAATGTTTGTCAAAGTTGAACGTCACTATCAATCCCATTAAAAAAATTGTAGCATTCCCCCGTCGAAAATAAACAGAGTATGAATCCTTTCGATGTGTTGATGGTGGAGGAGCAGTAAAGAGTTTTGCAGTTGGAGCCATATATCTTCCCCGGTCCGCCGCTCCTCGGTTACCCGTGGGAATAGCAGCTTTCCATACCTCCTGCTCTATACTCTCTACTCTCTGGCTTTCTGCGCTCCTGGTGTACCGGTATTGTGTAGTTTCCTCTTTGCACTGACCACATTATTACGTAGTCTATTACGTGTTTGGAAAGTAATGAAAAGCTTAGGGATTAATGTACAACTACACCATGTGAATATACCAGCATTGGGATACCTTCACAAACCTACCTATACGGAGAGCTTGGATTGCCTGGTTAGTAGTCGAGTGGTTCAAAGCATCAGGAGTTGCGGGTTCAATCCTCAGCTAGCGCAAGTCCACCGCCATTTATTTATTAACAAACTAACGTCCAATTTAAAACATATTTAACACGAAATTAGAGGAATAATCTAAATTATAAGTATGGGATATATATTTTTATTTGGGAGACCAACAGTTTACATTAAAAAAATAATGTAATAAATAAGTGATATAAATTTGACCACTTACAGGTTTTCACTTGGGTATTGTACTCGTATATGAGCGATCTAGTGATTTTCGAAGAAATCTTTATTTTATTTATTTTTGTTTTAGTTTTTTAAGTATGTGCCATGAAAAAAAAATCAATTTTCATAATTTTAGAGGCAGCTTTGAAAATTATTTGCGGGTTTATCGTACTTTTAAAAAAAATATATCATATTTGCTATGTAAGTATTATTTCATAAATAAAAATATGAATATAAAACATTTAAAAAAAAAACGTTTTTTCCGGTCGATATTTTAAATTCTGTATGGCAAATTTGTGTTCCACCTTAAATTGGTCGTTTTTAATTTAATTTAAAGTCAACCATAACGCTTATTTTAATATTTTAAAAATAAAATGAATTTTATATTTCATTATATTTTCAAAGCAGATGGGTTTAAATTTTTTGTTAAATCATCGTTAGCCCCTAAATAATTGTGAAAGATGCCTCTAAAATCGCGAAAAATCAATTCCTTTAATGGCCGATATTTCATAAGGTAAAACAAAAATAAATAAAATACGTCTCATCCGCACTAGATATTTACTAAACCTTTAATTAAAAAAAATAGATCATTCAGTTTGGATGGGTATTTTGGCTTCCAATCCAAAATTCAGTTTTGTATGAAACAGGCACCGCAGCCGTTCCCCTTAAGGGCCGGTTTTATAACCACCCGTTCATACCGCTTGATTCCATTTATAACTAAAATTTAAACTTCCACGGATTTCACTCTTTTATAAAAGTTTATCCGGTGAGCGGTAATCTGCGGTCGTTTGATAGCTGTCAGTTATTGCCTGACGATCGCTTATTTGAAACCATCAAATATTTTATTTAAAAAGACAATACAGAATTTCATCTGTGAAATGGATTCCTCATCATTCCTCAAAAGTGATGACGAGCGAATGGCAATTATTCAAGACAAAAAAAAACGGACGGATAACGGTCCGTTAACAAAACGGTTCGTTATGTAATTGAAATTGAATAGTTCATTTATAAAATTGGCTCTACGGTAATGACATTACATACTTATAGACACGTTGTAGAGCACACAAAGTGGCAAGCAAAATATACGAGGATTGACGTTATTTGATTTAGTATTCGCGTGAGGTTGTCTGTAGTCTCTAAGCATTGCCAAAATGATCTCCTGTGTGATGAAAAAGTGTTTCCAATACACGGTAAATGCCAAAAACATTACATCCGTAAATACAAGCAAATTACTTAATATTATACATAATTCAATAATTCTAATCGGGAAACAATCAATGACATTTCAAACAAACAGTGAAACAATGGAAATTATAATTATTTCCATGGATTTCCCAATATTTTAAATATCACAGAGAAAGTGAGATAGCGAGTAGGCGTAGTGTCATCTCATTCACACCCGTGATATTCGACGCAACTTTGAATTACGAAAACGGTGTAGGGACTCACATCCATCGCGTTCAACAGACATATCATTTGAATGTCTATCTTTTCATAAATGAAAACTGTTTGAATTATGAATTTATTAGGAACGAAAGAGTATTTGTTACTAGTGCCACATTTTGTGTTAATTTTGTTAGACAATAACGTGTCAATAAGTATGTAATGTCATTGCCCTAAGGAGACTAAATGACAGTCATATTCAAGATGGAGGCGAACCGGGTACCATTGAGCAGTATAGAGTTTGACGTTATTGAACAAGAAACCTTTCCGGCTTATAATGGCGAAAGTGATGGAAATTGAAGTAATGGCAGTTTATTTGTAACCTGAGAATATTTTTTATGAAAAAAAAAAAAAAATTATTACAAAACAAAATAAAAAAAGTTTTTTTTTTGTGTCGTTTTTGCTTTGACCATATTGACCGTATTTGAAAAGTAATTAACGAATAATACACGAGTGAATAATCTACATTATTTTAATTTGTCTGGGAATTCGGTAATTTAAAAAAAAAACATTTTATGAAATTAGTCTACATTAACAGCTAGCTGAACAGTATTGTATTAGAAAGTGTCATATAGCTCCTTTTAGCTATAAAGAAATGTAGTGACATATATTATTTGAAGCGGAAAAATTCTGGTTTCCATACTGAATACATATTTTATTATTTTCATAAGAAGCAATCACTTTGTGGTTTGACATTGTATTAAGTAAATGAAACACGTTGTTATAAACCACCAATATATTTTATTTTTACCAACTTATTGGTTAATAATGTTTTATTTACTTAATACATATTTTATTCACTAGCCATAACCATCGAAATAACGTTTTGAGACTTTCAAGAATTTTGATAGTTTGAAATTCTTATAGTCAGAATGTTCCCTTTCACATACTGGCAGGCAGCATATATTTGTAAATTCGGTACCTATACTGCAATTACTTGAATTTTTATGTATTGCCATAGTAATCACGATTCTTAGTTCCAAAATAATAATATATACAATTAAATGATTTTTGCTGTATTTACGCTATTTTGATATTTCTTATATTGTCTGTTGAACAAATATAATGGTCTCCTTGATAGCTTCGAATTATTTCTCGTCCTTATAAGTCCTACTATTATATTAAGTCTATCCTCACTGTAACAAAACTGTACTACTGTTTTTATTTTTTTATCTCTCGATTTGTTCAATACTTGTTCATATTTTTTATAATATTATTTAAATCATGGTAGATCATTGGTAATCATGGTAAATCATTGGTAAATCCAAAATTAAAAAATGGTAGTTATAAATCTACTGCCTTTATTACCCACCTATTGCGCTGAAACCAGCCACTAACATAGTATCTACCTTCTCAATTATTTTATACTTATGTTATAATATTATGCACTTAACTACTTTTTATACTCTTTTATACAACCTGCTCTTATAATATAACCACAGGTTAAACTATTATTCATTGCGACAATTACGCTCTAACTACATACTGTTATATTGTACCTACATACTTCTTTTACACTTAATTTATTATTTTACGTGTACATTATTGTATTCCTTTGTAAAACTATGTGATAAATGTATCAATATGTAAAAGCCTTATAGGCGTGAATAAATAAATAAATAAATCGGTATTACCTAATTGGAGTCTAGTATCTGCATAACAAAACTATTATGCTGTTTTCATATTTTAAACATATTTTTTCCAACTTGTGTAAATTAATCACAACATGCACGCACCTATTGTTATATTATTGCGCTACATTTGTATGATGATTGTTATTTATTGTTGTATCATATAATATTGTTGAACTAAACTCCTGCTGAAAAGCTACTTGCAGTGGCTTAGCGGGTACAACTTACCATTGTATGTAATTGATAGTGTGTAATAAAGAATAAAAATAAATTTAAAAAATGCTAAGGAATAAATTATGCCAATTACATAAGTACCTACCTATTGCATTTTACTTCGCGTAATAGTCACTTCGCTCTTGAAAAACAAACAAGCAAAAAAATAAATAATTTGTAGTGACAACATTTTTCGTGCAATTTCTATATTTAGGAATTGTTCCAACATAAACTGAATGAGTGTAAAAAAATCATCCACGTTTTCTATTCTTGATTTTCTAAGATTCCTGAACGATGTCCTCCAACGATTATTTTATTATATAGGTACTTACTTGTAATTTATTAAGAGACGCTGTATAATGTTGTATCTACGTGTACTAATTTTGTCATTCTTCCAAAGTTGGTTGCGGGAACTAAGTAAGCCGGTGTCGGGCGTAGGTTACTACGTTGTACACATTTCTAAAGTCAGGAATTCTTTTAATAACGCGGTATTCCGATGGCACCGAGTGGAATTAAAACTTATCGGTGCGGGCCCTCCCAGCTCCCAGTTCCCCAGTTGTGCCCGGCGTCCTAGCGCTGATATACGTTGCGGCCTGGAGGGGACCCGGTCCGGCATTTGCGGTGCCCGGGGCACAGAAACTTCGGGAGGAAATGAGAAGAAGGAAATTATTAAGCCGGCTTTGGGAAATTGATTTAGAGCCACCCGAATATCATTCTGCGGCCCTGGTAGGTAATACTTTGATTAGGAAATTGCCCGGCCGAAAAAGTTTGCCGAAGCAACGATTTTCATTATTCGAGATTAAATAATTCCACCTCCCACCTCCCACCCACCTGTCCAATATTTGCTTTAAATTTATCGAATAGTTGTTACTTATTTGTTTTAGGCTTATTATATAAACCGATCATTTATTTCAATGAACCTTAGGTTATTATATATTTGCGGAGGTTGATAGTCTGGCGGGTACGCTCGACTAGCAGTTGGACGGGCCGGGTTCAATACACATGGTGGGTAATCGACTTATTCCCTTCAAATAGTAAAAGGAATTTTAATTCGGAAATTTAATGGCCTAATTTATGACGTAAAGTCGGAATGTGATTTTAAAATGATTATCAAGTCTTATTGACATATAATAATGACCCAACAATTAATTAACACATCTTTATATACAAAAACGAATGTTTGTCTCTTTGTTAGTTTGAATGAAATCCAAAATGTAAAACTGTTGCTATAACGTTTTAAAATTAGTATGAAAAACATTGAACCGGCCACGTTACATTGAGGTTTGTCCATAGATATAACACTCTGGTTATCCACAGATTACACATTCAAAAGAAGATGTTAATATTAACAAATCTCATTGATATGAAACAGAAAAAATAAGTTAACGGTCGCAACCGGGAGTCGAACTCAGATTCTCTGTCTTACCGGAACAACACTTTCCTATTGAGCAATTGAGACTTATTTATTTTTCATCATTTTTATCGATCTCGTATTTCAATTTAAGAATGATTAAAATTATCCTAAATTATTTGCCATATTTTTTGGCTGCTATATTTTTGTATGATTGCAAAGTTCTATCCGAATATATTTGAAACTTAGGTATTGTCTCGGATAAATATACTAATTACATACAATGGGAACTTGTACCCGCTAAGCCACTGCAAGTAGCTTGTCAGCAAGAGCTTAATTTAACAATATTACATAATACAACAATAAATAACAATCATCATACAAATGTAGCGCAATATCAAAACACTATAGGTGCATTCATGTTGTGATCAATGTAGACAAGTTATTGAAAAAATATTTTTTTAACAGCATAACAGTTTTGTTATAAAGGTACTAGACTCCAATTATACAATTTCGATTTAAATAATATTATAAAAATATCGAAATATTAGCAAATATTAAACAAATTGAGAAATAAAATAAAAAAATAAAAAACAGTAGTTCAGTTTTGTCACAGTGAGGATATTATATGGCATATGCATTGACTTTTCTGTAAATCTGGAAGGAACATGTTTAATTATATAATTGAAAATACACTTTGTATATACCACTTTACTTAAAATATATAAATATTTCAAATTAAAGTAAAGTGGTATATACAAACTGTATTTTCAATTATATATTTAATAATGATGCCACAAAGTTATCAATCATTTGAAGGAATATGTTTAATTTATAGAAATAACTCGTTGAAACATTAATTAATAAATTAATTAACAGACAATTTTAAATATTACAATGATTTATATAAGCCTCAATAAGTTGATACAATTGATTGAAGTAAAATTATATATTTTTTTTTACAATCCAATAAAGAAAAAAAATAATCTCTGTATTTATGTTTTAAATATTTAATGATGTCTAGGCTATTATTTTTTCTAGTTGGAACTAATAAACATATTATTTATGTTTAATGACGGTAATTGTAATCAGATTTCCGAAGAAACTATTTAACTACACTATCTTTAATCTAACAACTTCCAAATCGAGAAATATGTAGTTCGTTTTATGAGAGAAAAATTCTTAATCGAGTTTCATATGCAAATTTATTAACTTGCCATAGACAATTAATACAACGAGGAAATGTTATAATTGCCTTTACGTTTATTTAATATGATCTAGCGAAAGATGCATAAAAATAGAGGTAATTAAAAGATAAGTTATTACTCTCAAAGTTCAATTCGTAATTGGTTCGCTGATTTATTTGAAAAGGTGTAGACGTCGACTTCTCATATTTATTAAAAAATGTAGGTAAATATTTCCCGTTGGGACTCAGTTGAAAAATTCACAATTTAAAAAAAAGGAAAACATTTTTATATTAAAAAAATATATATATATATATATATATATTTGTATATGATAAAATACAAAATAGTGCATGTAATTTTTTACTTTATTTAAATAAAACGCGTATATCTCTGTATATAGTAGAATTGACGCCATCTTTAATGTTGTTAATATGTTATGACATTTGTCGGAAGTCAAATTGCATAAAATGGATTTAAAAAAAACAGGTTGTTAGGCTTTTAGTTTGGGTATTTTTAAAAATTAAAAAACCCAAATTAAGAACCTAAATAATCAATCTATTTAGAATATTTAATATTTACAGTATGCAACTATTGTCTAATGTCATATTATAAAAATTAAACATGGCAATTGTTTTTCCGCATGTGCAAATGTTTTATTAGATATTTTTTTTATTTATTTTTTTTTTATTTCTGAGTTTTTCGGAGTTTAATTGGAAATATTTATCAAAATATATTAATAAGGTAAAGGTCAATTATTTGTATTAGGCAAAGTTGCCTAGTAACAATTGCGTGGCGTGAATTTAATGCATTCGGACTCATTAACCAAGGAATTATTCATAATTACTAATGACTACCCGAGGCTTTTTTTTTCATGGCAACACTCAATGCTAAAATACTGATTAAAATATTTGATTTAGAACGTGGTAGGAAGCAGTATGCAAGGAGTTAGTTTGACCTAGTTAGTTTTTTATCTGCAATAACATTTATTATCGTTCATTTGAGAGTTTCACTAAAAATAGCAAAGGGACAATTACCAGCAATCACACTTTTTTTTTAAAGGATTTACTTGGATTTCTATGCTAACACAACTATTTTCGGATTATAATGTAATACATATTCCGATTCCAATAAAGTTTTAATCAAAACCAACATTTAATACATTCATTTTTAAAAAAGACAACGAATTAATTACCCTCTTTAAAAAAATGATGTATAAGACCTTAAGAGTACGTTTTTTTTAAATGTACCTAAATGCACCACGTTCCTGACACCTTGACTATCTAATCATGACAATTCCCCCTTTCTTCTCCATCGTACATTCTTCCGTCTCACAACAATCTTCATACTTATTAACACTGATTATGGCAATTTATAGCATTGAGTTAAATTTAAAAAAAAAAAAAAACAAATCAGAAACTTCTTGCAATCATGTCACCTTAAAAAAACACCTTTTTTTTCGTGTAAAAGTAATCGCTTTGTGGTTTGACATATTAAATGAAAAAAAAACATCAGCTTGGTTGAAAACCACGGAAATTATTTTAATTTTTACGATCTATCGGTTTCGCTTAGTCTAAACTTCATTGGAGTAAAAAAATACACAGCCTGTGCTATGTATCAACTCATAAAACACAAAATAAATTCCGTGGTATTAAACAAAGTTATTGCTTTTTATACGACAGATGTGTAATTATTTTGTTGCATCATTATTAATATAATTAAATGTCTTTATTATTTTTTAGTATACTGTGTATCCTGATGAAGGTAGCTTGATTTCTGAAACAAGTAGAACAATGGTGCAAACAAAGTACTTCTTATTAATTATATATTTTTTTTATTATTTATTATTTATTTCAGTTATTTATTAATTATTTCAGTTCTTGTACAGGTCATGGGTGTAAAAAGTTGTACAGTGAACAGAGTACAGTGTGTAACAGTACGTCCCACCCTGTGGCGGTCCAGTCTGTCCCCTGAAGCCCCCGCACCCCTGAGGCAGGGGGCGCGGGGGGACCGGAAATTGTGTCCAGCGGAATCTTGGCGTCTGCGAAGCTCCGAGAAGGATTTAGTCGTCGTGAGCTATGCGAGGATTAAATGGAGGGACTGTAAAACAAAGGTGCTCTGCACGCAAAAAGGAGAATGATACTATGATTAAAATTTTACTAGATTTGTATGGTAAAGATCTGCAAAAAAATAAACATCGGAATAATTTTTTAAAAAATTTAATTATATACTTTCATCGACGCCTAGAGAAAAAAAGTGAACTCGCATATCTTTTTTTTTCTCAGCCACTAGCTAGATGATTTCATTTTATTTTCATGGAAAAAATACTTCAACAGCAGAAAACATCAGAACAATTGAAAACGACAAATGCCTAGTAGGAGCAATTAAAAAACTGTTGATTGTAATAAAAAAAAACAAAATTTTAAAATTCTCTTCTTAATTCAATTCAAACATATTCAAAACATATTTATCATCATGATACTCACTCCTCTTCTAAACACAAGCGTCCGCTTCAATTGAAGAAAAACGTAAAAAAATAATAAGTATTGTTAAGAAACATTTTCTGTAAACTGTTTATTTGTATAATAAGTGTTTAAAAAAAGGTAAGAATAATAGATATTCTGACGAAAATCTGCATACCTATCCATTTTAAATGGTTAATACATGAATATCATAATAATGTGTTTACCAATATTTTGAAAATTCAGCCAATTTCTTTCTTCCTTGCCATAACAACAAATGCATTAAAAAAACCATTCTATTTAAAATGTATCATAGTAAAATAATCATGAATAGGAATGTGTTACTTGAATATTATCTTTTTTTTTTTTTTTCGACGGAAGCAAACACTTTGGGGTGTGACATTATATATTAAATGAAAAACACAATTTGTAAAACACCACTTTTATTGAATTAATAACCGTCGCCAACCAGGTTTCGCTTCACCGAAGCTTCGTCAGGGCTTATTATTAACTAAAGATAATTAGATACAGGCACATATATATATACATAAAACAATGAGTGAAAGAGATATAAAATGAAAGAAAGAGACACATATAGAGTGGGAGGGGAGACATTATTTAGGGAGGATAAGGGGGGGGGGGGGAAACAGCTGAGATTACCGGAATAAATTAAGTATGGGACTATTAGTTAAATTAATTTGGTTATTAATAATGTTTAAATTATTATTAACTGCTTTTTGATCTCGAGGACTTCTAAATTGTTTAATCTTAGTCCAATTCCATTTTTATGTAATATTTTAATACCCGAGTCTTTATCGAATGAGTGATCTGATTCTATTAAGTGATTCGCGAATTCTGAAAAGGCATTATTATTTAGACATCGTAAGTGCTCTTTTACTCTTACGTTGACGTTCAGGGCCGTTTTACCGATATAAAAAGCATGACAAT